>NCKU01001441.1:0-25674 GCA_003675995.1 Dinothrombium tinctorium | reverse complement strand
CTCTTTGCGCTGTTTTGCGAAAACAAGCGAATGATCAAACCTCAGATAATCTCTGCGACAAAGTATGAGATTAGCTTTAATATACAAGGAAGAGCCAACTTCGCCTAAACGACAGTCACAACACGAGCATTTGAGACAATCTTCGTGCCAAAGTTTGTCAATCGCTTTGAGAAGATAGCGTTCGTTAATTTTTTTCTGACAACCCGCGCATTGAGGAAAGTTGCTTTTCGCCATGGCCGTGGTCGAGGTAACAATCATCTTCTTATTCAAGGCGTAATCGTTCATTTTGGAACTGCGACCAAGCGAACCGATCGCCGTTATTCTTGGTTTGCGGTGCGTTGATGTTGGTTTCACTCGCGATCTGAACGGAAGAAAAGAGATGTGCGATGTGATCACTTTTGTTTCATCTTTCTTCATTTCCAAAACAATATCAACTTTGTGTTCGCAATCGCACAAACACTTCGCGCACAATGTGAAACAAGTGTAACCGCGTCTCGCTGCAATGATTTACTCTTCGCTCACGCTTTGTGGGTACACACATTTATTATACATAAGCGCATTGTGTACTTCCACAATGAACTGAGCAAATTTTCCCCGAGGTCTATGTAAATCTTTTTTTTTTCACCGCTAGACACACGAAGTGCATTGTGAAATTTTCAGCTTTATTTACATTCGGAATTTCGGGAGAAAGCGAAGCGAAAACGAAGCGCAGAGAGGATAAAAGCAAGTGTCTCAATTACGTAAGTTTATGTAAGTTTCGACAGAGAAATTGAATTATAGAATTTTTGAGAATACTTCGGAGGCGATAAAAAGCTTGCGGCGACAAGTAAAAGCGAATCGATTTCACAAGTAATTCATTGAACGTCAAAACGCGGCTTTAATTCAATCGCAGCAAAAAAGAGAGACTCGAAATCGTAGCGAAATTAGATTAAATATCGATTGAGAACAGAAGAGCGTTGTACGTTTGTGTATACCAATGTGCGGTGATTGTTATTATTATTATTCGCGTCCATAAAGCGGCAATCGGTCACTTTCTTTATTAAACATTTATTAAAAGAAACTCTAATTTCGCGAGTGACGCACGAAAGCTGAGCTTACAATTGTTAGCGCTGATAAAATCAGGAATTATCCATTCAATCCTCAATTCATCTGTGCGATGTGATGAACGGATTTAGAGAACAAAAGATCGATTTTGATTAAAAACGAGCGCTGCCTCTACAGCAACCGGCGAGTGATTTACTCGCGCAAAATTTTTATTTCAATTAATCGGCCAATTCTCGGTGCTGGATGCGCGCACGGCCAACGACGATACGATTTGCATTGTAAATGCTCGCTGCAAAAAAAAAAAACAACAACAACAACACGAAAAGAGATTAGAAACTAGCGAAAAAGTGTACACACGGAACGTATAGAGAATCTCGGTGAACGATAAAAGTGAAAAATGATGTTTGGCGAGGGTAAGTTTCAATTTTCGACATTAGTTTACGGTTGAAATGGCAATGCAACGAAATAGAAATCATCGAGCCATGGGTTAGTGTTGGAAAGCATTTTTGCACTCTTTATTACGAGTGTCACTCAAATATTATATATAATATTACGTTTATATATATTTTCGCTTTCAGAAGTAAATGTAATCAATTTTTGATCTTCCTTCTCTAATAACATCTATTTTCTTTATCATTTCTTTTGTGCGCCAATTCTATTTTTCCATCACCACTCTTCTCTCGCTTTCGCTCTCACATTACCATGTTTACCCGCACTTGCTATATCGACTCGAGAAAACAACTTTCCGAAACAAAAGCAGCGAATGCAGAGCGAAAAATATTCATACGACGCGAGCGGCTTAGAAGCGCGTAAACACTCGCTCAGTTCATTGCAATCATAATAATAATTTAATCCTTTCGTAATTATATTTTTCAAACCAAATTAACATTTCGGAAACCGGAACACTGTTTTTGATTAAAAATTTAATTAAACTCTCGAAGATTAACTTTTGCCCGTTCTGTAGATTGATGTACTAATTACCGTTCCAATGGGCTGTGTGCGCGAGAAACGCAGCGCAAATTATTTTCGCTCCTATTCGTACGGCATTCGCTGTTTGTTTCGCCGCGTTGCAGCGAAAGCCAACCGCGAGTAAAAGTTTGAAGATAATGTTTAATTTTCGTGCAGCGCTTTTTGTCGCACAAAATCGTTTGTCCACTTTAACCGATATTAATTGCGCGTATTGCGAGCGAATGGTGTTGCACAAATTAGTTTAAGCTTGCGCACCGATTTTCGCTACATGTGCTTATTTATCGCGTTCGCAATTGCTTCGAGTGAATCTCGGGTTTAGCAGCGAGCAGGCATTTAATCGGCGGTCGCGCTTTGTTTCGGGCGCGCAGCGAAGAACAAGAAAGTAATTGTGTTTGAGAAGCAACGGTTGCCGCACTCGAAACAGCGTTTGAATTTCAATGCGTCGCTTTTCATCTCGGCGATAGCGAGAAGCAGCGCAGAGAAGCAGCAGAGAGAATCTCGGTTTGATGAGGAGCGCAGCAATAGCGCATTTAAAAAATCATTTTCGCAAATTACACGCGAAAATGAATCAAATCGAGTTTCGATGTGTTTCTCTGCGCGCTGCGCTGCGAAAAGGCGAAACTGCATTTTAATATTTTTAATATGAAAAGCAGTTATCGTTTATTGATTCGCATTTTTCTTTCGCTCGCCTCTTTCATCAGCGTCTTCGCCGCGCAGCAAACACGAATTTAAATAGCCGATTCGAGAGCGCAATTGACCTAACACACCATTTGTAACGGTGCGTTCGATAATCGAAATAGGTTCGCCGCGAGAGCGGTGCGAACGAGAGCAGAGAGAGAGAAGAGCGAGAAGGAAGAGAGAGCTGAAATTGATTTCGCTCTACGTCTGTTGCAGCAATTCAATTTCAGTCGTAAATCCTCTTTTCCGAAATGAAAGTTGAAAAGACAAACAATTATATGGAAAAACGAGAGATGAGATGGAAACTGTTACAATTTAATAATATGAAAAGCATTTCCATTTACCTAATATAATATCTATTACACAATGTGTGTGTGCGTTACTCTTGATTACGTTTCGAAGCCTAAATAGCATTAAAAAGAAAAAATTGATTCAACCGAGAAGCAATTACCGAAATGCGTTTTCGCCATTTTCCTAAATGCAGCTTCTTTTTTGTTTTCTTATTATAATTGAATAAATTTCAATTTATTTTCCAATTCATATGAAAATTATTTTTCGCGAAACGCTTTCTCCCCTTCGCTTGCGTTCGTTACTTCGCCGTTCCGATGCAAAGCGTGTGCCATTTTCAAATTCATTTCTCCGTTTCGCTCGAGAGCCGCGTTTTCTTCTTCATCTCTCGCACATTGCAATCACTTACATAATTAAATTCAAGCTTCATTACCGTCTGAGAGGAGCGCGAGGGGGGCGCACCGGCATATGCACGGCGTCGAGTGCGACGACGGTGGGCTTGAGCGAAACGGTCGCAAAGTGTGCATCGATTCCGGCCACCAGCGCGGTCGTTGGCTGCATGTGCACGCAGCGAGGCTGGATGTTTAGGCAGAAAAACAGAAGCAATCGCTTTTTGATAGCGCACAATGCACACAAATGCAATATGTTACACGCGCTTGTCTTACTTATAAATTGCACACTTTTGTTGCAGCACAAAGCCGAGTGCAGCGAACAATGCTTATGGCCACTGCTCAGCTCCATTCAGTGCTCTCTTCGTTTGCGCTCAACATTAATTTAATTAACAACAGTTGATTACAATTGTCTTTATCAATAGAAAGGCCGCTTTCTCTCTCTTTTGTAATTATTAACTCTGTAATTGCTTTTTTCAGTAATTAGTTTTGAGAAAAGATTCGCTCGCATCTCTCACTCTCCTTCTCGCTGCTCGCTCGCTGCTCTCTGCGCGCTGCTCGTTGGAAGCAACCACAAGATAAAAACCCAATTACGGACAACAATTAGGCAATACACTTTTTCTCAATTTTCTCTCACTCGTTGCTCGCTGTGAGCGCAACTTTTTCTTCTTCTGCTTTCTCGCGAAGTAATTACGAAAATAGAAAAGAAACAGCGAATAAAGGCTAGAGACGGATGAGGATGAGAAAGACAAGAGAAGAGTGAGCATAAACTGAGAGAGCAAAGCGGAGAGAGAGAGAGAGAGAGAGGCGAACTTTTTTGTGTGCACGGATTCAAGAGGATTCGCATCATTGTTGCTCTGCAAACAAATCTTCATTTAATTTCCTCTCAATCTTTTGACGAGCAAAAAAACGTTCAATTTTCAAAGCGCAGAAAACAAACCGAGCTTAAGAATAGCAATAAAAAACTGCCTCCGTTTATTTCGTTTCACAAATCAAACAAATATTTACTCTTCTCTCCGCTTTGTCTTCTCCTATAATTAAAGCTTCGTCATTATTCAATTTTCTCACTCGAGCTAGCAACATTTTTTACGCGCATATATCTGTACTTAGTATTCACGTATGTGTGTGTGTGTGCATTACGGGGCAGTGCAGCAGAAAAACGGAGCGTGTGAAACGCCGAAATCAAATGATCACGTTTTCTAAAGCGAGCATAATTCAAATTGAACCGAAAAAAAGCCGCCGCCGCCGCCGTACTTATGCTCATTTTTTCGTTTTAATGAACTAATTATTATTATTCTTTCGAGTTTGGTTGCTTCTCTCTCTAAACTTTTCTTTCTTCTCTCCAAACATTTTCGGCTTCACTTCTAAATGCAATTACATTCACGAAGTAATTGCTATTCGTATCGATTTGTGCCTCACTCTCGACTAATTAGTAGAATAATGTTGAAAGTTTTTTCCTTAATTAATGAACGAAAAGAAATAGAAGAGAAAAAATTGTATTGAAGCGATGATGATAATAAAAAAAGTGAATTTCGACTACTCGACTCGAAATGCAGGCAGCGTATTTACAAGCGCTCGTCTCTTTTTTCCTCTCGCTGTGTTTTCGCTCAAATTTTGTGCTCATTTTACTAATGAACGCGAATTAAAAACGCTTCATTTAAAAGCAGGTAAAAACGTGAGCGAAAATGAAAAGCGAGCGCAAAAGAGGCGAAAAAAATTTTTATTAATTAAGCGCAAGTTTGTTTTAAGTACTTTTCTAATTTCGAAAATTTGTTTGTGGCTTAATTGAGGAGAACACGCTGGTGCGAAGCAAGTAGCACGCATTTCGCTCGGAGTGCGTGCACTTTGCGAGCTGGAAAGCAACAATCCGCGCGAAATTTTCCGAGAGAGCGAGAAAAAATGGCTGAGAGAAAAAAAACTTTTTTCATTCGCTTTCCTTCTTTTATATTACATTTTGAACGAATCTGTCGTCAAAATTAATTTTGACGATTTGAAAGCATTCAATCGCGAAAAAAGCGTTGACACAAAGCACAATGCACAGAGAAATGAAAATTTCGTTCTGTAATTTGAAGTGAACGATGCGAACTTTGGGCGAAATTGTTTCACGTATTTATGAAAAAATTTTTTTGGCTGCTGCCCATAAAATATTTTGCTTTTGTGCGTGTGTCTCTTTTTATTATTTCACCTCTTTTATTCGCTCGCATTCAATCAGCGAAATTTAATTTCTCCTTCTTCTCCGTCGTTCGCCGTGCGTTTTAAACATCAATTACCCGATCTAATGAGTCGATCAGCTTTTTTTTCGAGAAGACAAGTTCAGTGTTTCGCTTTAATTATGTTGCATCGATAACAAGCCGCTCGCAAAAAAATCGCAATCGAAACTCTGCTTTCAACGTACAAAATTGAGCAAAAGCTTATTAATCGAGCGCAGTAATCATCATTTTGCTCTCGATTAAAAAAACTTACTTTAAGAACATTTACTTTATTATTTCGCTCTTGTCATAAATACTTGAACACTTTTTATACTTTAATAGTGGTTAAACATTAATAAACTCGGCTCTTCTCTCTGAAGCTCGATTTTCGTGTTCGCAGCGAGCTCAATGTTTGTCGCGGAAGTTTTTCCGATTGCGTTCGATCCGAATTGAACTCTCGGTTTTAGAACGCATTTGAAATGCACGAAAAAATTGTTTTTCAAATCAACTTCTTTGTGGATTGCGAAAAGTTGTAAATCTTTTTACGATTGAGTACACATTATTTAAAGCGCTTCAAATTAGCTGCTTTGCATTTGCGATCGTGAAAAGTTTGGAGAACGAGCTGCGATTTGCAGAGTTCGGTTTTCGAAGAGCAATTGCGGCTTTTCAAATGCATCGCAAACAAGAGTGTAAATGAATCGTAAGAAAAACGTAATGCGCTTACCTTCGCAACGTGAGTGGAGGCGAGGAAACACAAGTTGCTAATGCGAACGATATTAAACAGCAGAAGCGAGTGGTGGTCGAGCGATGGACAGAAGTGGCGAAGAGATCACGACTCGAGAGTAGCGGTTGCAAACGGTTTTTGCTTGCATTCGACTCGGAGAAGAAAGAGAGCGAAACGAGAGCGTGAGGAGCGAGCGGTGAGTGAGCAGAGAGGAGAGATGCGATCGGAGCGTGAGTTTAAAAGCAGCACTTTGCTTGTTGAGTTCGCACCACGCGTTCGCCGTTCTATCGATCGTCTTTATATAATAACAGCAAACGACTGCAAAGTAATAATTGAAAGCAGCAAAATTAAATCTGTTTCTTTTCTTCACTCAAACAACGCCGTATTTTCCTCTCTGCCATTTCACCACTCGTCTGCCGCTAGAGCACCTAGTGAAAAAGCAAATTCAAAAGCTCATTTACAGCGCTGGTCGCGCATTTCGCCGAGCGAGCAACGAGAGAAAGAGCAGATACATAAAATAGAAAGTACGCGAGAAGAGAATAGAAGAGAGCAATTATCCAAATGCATTCTTCCTATTTCAGTGAAAGCTAATTTTATTTATTACATAAACGTTATATTAGAAAAAGAGCAGAAAATTGCTTTTTTTGCATATAACAAGCAGCAGCAAAGCAGCGGCTTAAACTCCTCTTCGTACTTTGCTGCGATGCAATTATTTCACTCAAATTGAAATGCGACTTTCTCGATTTTTATTTTATTTTTTCAATTAACTTAAATTGAAGCGAAAACAACATTTTTACGATTTAAATTCACTGTTTCACTGCTTTGCACAGTTTAAGTGAACGAAACTGAAGCGAAATGAAATCGAGAGTGGAGAGCGAAGCGAAACGCAATACAATTCAATTCAACTCAATTCAATAACATTATTTTCAATTAAAACTTAACGCAAAGCTCTTCTCTCTCCTCGCGACGTTTTTAATGAGCACAATTCGCAATCACTTTCCTCAATTACCCGAAAGTAAACTTAGTCTGCCGTACCGCCGTTTTACACATTCGCCATCAGTCGACATTAAATTCAATCGCCGACCAACAAAACTTTTCCATCTCTGCTTCGTCTTCTTCTTCTTCTTCGCTGCTGCAAACTGAGCGTTGCAATCATTAATCGAGAGCTCAATACTTTAACTAGAAATCAATGTAATTTTCCAGAGTGGTTTTCAAATGTGTACGCCATATCTATTTTTATGTAACAAGTTCTAAGCATTGTGCGTACACTGCATTCGCGAAATTAAATTTTACGCAAAATTATTCTCACTCACAGCAACCGAGCGCAGCTATTCGCACTCGGCACATGATGTGTCGCAGTTTCTTTTTTGCACTCGGGCACATTTCACTACTCGATTCCGATTATAGCTGCTCCTAAGTAAGAGCACACTTTCAATTTATTTTCAACTTTGTTTCTTTATCTCCTCTTTTCGAGAGCGTAGCGAGCAAGAAAGAAAGAAAGAGAAAAACTTTTCATGTCAGCAATCGGTCTTAAGTAGCCATCGATTGCGATAGCACAAAAGCCCTACTAAATTCAAATTACTCGCGCTTTGCAGTTTGCTACTTTTCACCTGTGCAACTTATATTTCAAACACTTCTTTTCACATTTTTTATTTCCGCTACTCTTTTTCACAACTTCGAAAATCGCTTTTCGAAAAAATTCTCGCGTGAAATGAAAAGCAAATTCTGCTTAAATTACATTTTTTCTCTTTGATACCATTGAAGTGTTTGAAAGAGCGTTTTTACTCGAGAAAAATGTTCTGTTACGCTATTTTTTTCTGTTGACGATATTTACAAACGAAAATTACTTTTCTTCGCTTGCATTTCAAAAATTGAAAAATATTTGTGCGCATTTTGTTTTCCAATTTGTTTGCACACAAAACACGAAACCTTTTCTCGATGAATCGAAAACCAAAAAAAAAGTTTTAATGAAAAATGTTATCAAACGATGAAAAATGACGAAATGAGTTTTGCGATCTCGAAAAGCCATTATTACTAACAAAGAGTTTACCTGCCCACGTTTAATTACGGCCCATCCCTTTTGACGCTGCAATTACTGATTTCATTTATAATCAAACGGCTTAATCAAAATTAACTTTTCATTAATAAATGAAAGAAAGAAAGAAAAAAACGCTTTTACCTTTTGTTAATCAAGACTTCATTAAAAAAGCACAGGAAATTAAGTATAAGCTAAAAAAATAAAAACAATGAATGTTAATCGAAAACTTTTTTCGCTTCTAATTATTTTGATTTTCGATTCGCGCGAAAACGCTCAAAGAAATTACATTCGCTTGAGACGAAAAGTTTCTTTCCTAAGTTTCACTGTTGAAAATTATTTTTCATTAAACACATTCAAAATTGAATTTTATATCAATTTTCGACAAGCATTCTGCACTTTTGAAATTGAGTTTACGATTGAAATCGTAAAGTTCGAGTGTCGATATAAGAATGAGCGAGAAGGAAATGAAACACTGCGATGCTATACATTTATGCTACTTGGCTAGGAGTACGAAACTATGCAACCGATATCCGACATATTTTGTTTGTTTGTCTAGAAATAATGGCAACCATTGAACGGCGCACTCTTTCAATACGATTATATCAATTTATAAATACGATTCAACTCGTCTTTTCAATGCTTTATTCGATTCTAACAAAAAACTTTAATTAATGCCTTAAAAATATTTAGTGAATTGCTTGAAATTCTTTTATCAACAATCTATTAATCAAAAAAATTTGTTGCTTTGTTACACTATTAAGAGCAAAAAATTTTTTGCTCTTTCGATTCAAACTGAAAATAGCGAAAGAAATCGCTTTAATTAAAAATCAAATTTGGAGAAAATTAAAACTCGAAATATCCAGTGTTTCAGTTGGTCTCTACGCAGAGAAGTGTCATTACAGGGTTAAAAACCTTTCTTACGAAGTTTGGTGGTTAAAATTAGAAACTAAATCATTATAAAGTACTTTTTAAGCTAAGTCTGTTAGAAATACATCGATAATCAAAAATTAAGACGCCTACATGAGAAAATCGTAATTTCCGCGTCAAGGTAACGTCTCAAAAGGTAAATTAGTTTCAAAAATTGCAAAACCTCTAAAAATTCTTCGTTCATATGATTCGTGTTTTTTTAAATAATCTTTTTATTTATAAACAACATAAGTAAGAAATTAATAAGAATTAATCTAATAATAATTACGGCCATGAATTTTGGTGCTGCACCAAAATTTTTATTTGTTTAAAAATGTTTTAATCTGTATTGATATAACATATATACGACGTAATAAATGTTTTTTCTTTAAAGATTTAACACCAAAAATCACTAAATCTTACAATGCAGCACAAAATCACCAAAATCACAAAAATTGACATATAAAATAAACAAATTCCAAAATTACGGCGTTTTCCGCAAACATGCCATTTTCAACCGAACAAAACATATTTTAAGTGAAAAATGCATCGAATTAAAAAACTTTACAAAAACAATTATTAAATTAAGACAGATTAAATGAAAGAGGAACATGCAAACAAAAGTTCTGTATCAAAAACGCTGAAAAAATTTCAAGAAAATGGTTCTGTCCGAGACTTGCCGCATGAGAGATGTAAGTCCGGATTGCCCGAAAATTAGGTCATTTAGGTCCAAGAAAGCTTTATAAGATCACAGGTATAGTCATAACTAAAAAGATTTTCAGTTTGAAAATTAAGATTCGAGACTACATGACAAACGGCAAAAAAATCCGGCTTAAAGCCATATCGGGTAAATCGCCGGATTTGTTTTATCGAGCTCGAACATAGTCAGCGTGTCAAAATTTGTAAATAAAACATGTAATTTTTACATCGGCAATGGAATTTTGCAATATTTTTTAAAAAGAAGAACGTGTTCACCTAAGCGGGTAAAAAACCGTCAAAAAAACCGCTTAGGGGGTTTAATGATGAGAGAGAGTAAATAGAAACTTCTCTTTATGCTCAGAAAATCGGCAAATGGTGTATTTCTACTTTTCAGTGTGTTATCGGCCTAATTTTCTTCACAGACACTGTAACCGCTGATATTTTTATAATAAAGAGCAATTTCGTTAAAAAAAGCATCAAAGTGGTGAGAAAAAAATTATTTTTTCAACTTCTGTTCATGTTTAAACGTATAAATCACTTTTCATTTAAAAACTTTGACAAATAAATAAATTACAAGGATTTTTCCTTAATTCGATAACCGGAGTGCGGATTTGGCGCCGCTGATTTTTAATCTTTTAAGAATAGCGTAAAATTAGTTCTGATATGGAAAGATGGGGATAATTAGAGATTTAGAAATTACTATAACCCATTTAATCCGTAGTATTTCGGCAGAAGAACTCGATAATTAGTGAAAAACTATGCTTTCACGGGTAATGTGGTGAATTGAGAATCATAATGGCGATTTCGAGGAATCCGGTGTCAAAATGCGTTGCGAAAACCGGACTACAAAATAAGTAAAAGCTGGGCATTGAGCGATTTCAATTATTCGAGTTATTCAATGAAATGTGTGATGCGTTTTAATTCACACACACTGTATAGACAATAATTAACTATATTACAATATTGGTAGTCATAATTTCTGCAATAATTATAATTACATTTTTTCTAAATCTTTTTCATTGCTTTAAGAGAAGAAATTACACGATTGCATAATTTTTTAAAATTTGCTCTGAACATATCAATATTCTATTTTTAATGACTGACTTTTGACGTTCTCAATAACATTTTATAAGCATTTTAAATAATTGAGAATGTTAAAATAAAATTAAACGATTACTCGAAACAAAAATTTATTTCTTATATTCATACGAAGAATTCGAAAATAAGATAATTTAGAAGCAAAATTAATTTTAATTATTGCTTTTGGTCTCTGTAAATATAGTAAACACATTTTTATTCTTGAATTTATCTCTAGTTATTCTTTATGAGAAGAGATTAATTCTCCAGGGATACAATATTAAAGATTATCCTATTATGCGATTTAATTCTTTCTTAAATATTCAGTAATTTTTGTTTTTTAATTTTTTTTTTTTAATAAAAATTGCAAAAAATTTTCACGAATAAGACCTTAGAGTAAAAATAATTCAGGCTCCATTGGTGTGTATCGGTTTTATGGTTAAAATCGTAGCTTCTTTATTTACAAAATAAACAAATACAAAATGTGTTTGTCGCGAAGTGCTCACAAATTAATAAGTTTGACAAAATACTCAGAAAGCAACGAGGATACTCGTGCGAGTGTCTGAGAGACACGGTTATGTGAGGCACGCGCTCGTGCCGAACTCATTGAAAGCAAAGCGACGATCAAAGTCGTGAACACTCGAGTTTTCGTTGAAAGATCCTTTATATGCACTGAGCACATGCTGTTTTTATGCACAATAATTGCTATCGCTTTGGCGATAGCCGAGTTGGTCATGCTTTGCTGCAGTTACAAACAGAGAAGTACGAATACTTATGAGCGTAACTCTTCGTACTATGACTGTTATTGATATGAGCGTTGTTCACTTTACAAAATTTTGCACCAATTTTCACATTTTCAGCACCAAAATTCATATCCGTAGTTATAAATAAAACATGAATTCAAAGTTAAATACAGTTTCGGAAAGAATGTTTGTCCAGGATCGATCATTTAATATCTTATCACTCTGAAACGCATCAATTTTGACCAAAGTTCGCGACAAAATTAAAAGCATTCAAAAGTAAAATCAAGCACAGTTATCAATTTTGTTTAAACAAATAGCTTTCAGTATATTCGAGTGAAGGTGAATAGTAAAATGTATGTTTGAGTGAGTGAATAATAGTTTTCCACTTTTTCATGTGATGATTTCATTACAAGTTAATTAATTTACTTTAGTGTTATTTAGAACAAAAAGAAGTTAGAAAGAATTCTTAAATAAATAATTTTTAAAAATGTCGAAAGCAAAAATAAACACTTCAACATTATTCTTTGTTCCTTTGGAAATCTGAATTGATTTAACCGATGTGAAATCTAACTTTGATTCATTGAAATTCTAACTTAAAATTCTTTGAAAAGTGAAGAACCTTAATTCAACAGATTCATTATTGTCTCAGAAAATGTATTGCCGCTATGCATATTGTTTGCTCGCCGTTCGTACGTTCTTCAGCAAATTGAACAGTTTTTCGTGCTTTCTTTTCACAATTAAAAGCGATCGCAAACAGTTGAATTTCGACGCAAACTGAAATGTTCATTTTGTTTTGTTTATAAGAAATTCACAAATTTTATTTTTCAAAACTCACTTTCCAAATATGGAATTAACGTGTGCAAAAAATAAATGATTTCTGTGCGACTTGTTTTGTTTTGTAAAAATTTTTCACGAATTATCGTTTGTTTGTTTGTTCAACGACAGTTCTCATCATTATCAATCTCAGTAATCATTACCCTTCCCATTCAATCTCATCGTTTTTCCGATGTCATCAATAGTAAGTTAAGAATTTATTTGCATTTTAAACATTCATCGCTTTTGATGTTGTTTATTTATAAAATGAAGTTTTATTTTAAATTGAGAAACGCACCCTTAGCTTGCGCCTCTCCATCAATTGTCAATGGGACAAACATTTTTTCCGAAACTGTATCAATTAAAGAAAATATTTAGCTTAGCCCTTGTAAAAATCTAAAAGATAAGCGAATAGAACTGTCGCAAATTTTTGTTATTGCTTGGAGTTTGCTGAGCGAATGAATTTGAAAAATTTGAATTTGAAATGAATTTTGTAAATTGTTACCTAACTTTACTTGTTCTGAATTTTTCGTCAAGCATAAAATTTGAGAAAATAAAAAGTTACGAAGCTTTGAAGAGTAATGAATTCATTAAATATTGGTACAAATGTTTCATTTATCAATTTAAAAATTCACTTTATAGCCTTTGTTTCTCGAACTGTGACCTTAAAAAATATTCATAATTTCGTTCGAAATAGGCCGAAAATTGAATCTACAGTTGATTTCAAATTCACAAACTCAGACTTGTATGTTGTTTGATAATAAAAATGAATAATGATTGAATCAAAGCCAAATTTATAAAACCCACTATTTTATTCAATTGTCGAAGATTGAGTCAATATTATTTGTTAGATTAACACCTTAACTTTGACGTAATTACAAAACTTAGGATTTATTTAATTTTTAAATTTAAAAAAAAATCATTTTCGACATGTTTCGGTCAACACTTTGACCATCATCAGGAAAGAAACAATGAAAAAATCAAAACAATGACCACATTCACTCGCGCAAAGCATGAATCCAGAAATCGTGCAGCTTTTTACCATCGTCTTGATTGAGATTGTTAGTTTTCGTTTTGTGTATATAGATTGATTCAAGGATCTTTCTTTCATTGTATCTTTTACATGCTTTTAAAATTTTTGAGTCAATATTAGTTTGAAATTTTATTGACTTCGACTTATGAAAAAAATGTAAAATACTTTTTTTAAGTTGGATAATAAAACTTTTTTAAATGAATTGACAACACAGCTTTTATAAAAGCATCTTTTAGTTTTAAAATTTTAATGAAAATGATTTTATTTAGAAAGATAATAGGTTTTCCCAAATACTAAAATCTTTTAGCCTCATAGCTTTCTAAGCAATCAAGTAACTTGTCTTTGCTTCTCTTGAAACAAAAAACAATGATCATTAAGGAACACATTAGCAAGAAAAATACTTATAGTTGCTAAAATAGTTTTAAATATAATAGTTAGCAGAAAATAAAAGTTGAATTAACTTAAAAACAATGCACAAAATCATTATTGATCTGGGTTCAAAAACAAAATTTTTTTATATGAATTAATATTCAGTTTTTTAAACAATTAAATTCAATAATTAATAAATCCCCACTTAATGAGATGTATGAGTTTGTTTGATTGAATTGGTGAGTAAAAATATTAAGCTTCAAGCTTTGCGACAGTTTTATTTGTCTACTCTTTAAGTTTAGCAACAAAAGAGTGTTTCGAATACAAGTTTGTTTTTTTTGGGACAGAAAATTTAAAATGGTTTAAGAGGAACAAAAGGGTTCAACTAGATGATTAAATCTTAATGTTCAAAAAACCAATGAGATTGATTTTATATCTGCGAGTGTTCATGAGAAACGGACAAAAACGATTTACAAGTGAAGGTTTTTAGGTGCCACTACCTAAATTTGCTGAGATTTTACATTTAGCCATCGAAAAACTTAATCGAATAATTGGGGAAAAACGCTTTCGCTATTGGATTTAGTTTTTCGATAGCTAATTGTAAAATAATTTTTATCAAATTTGGTTCAAGTTTGTGGCCTTGTTAGCATGTTTAAAAATTTATGGGGATAGCTCAAAAACAAAATAGGATACGAAAAAAAATTTATATTTCGACTATTTTTACACTCATTTTGATCGGACTAATTTTATTTTTTAAACACTCGATAAGACATATTTAAAAATAGAGTCCGCAACGCTCATGTTGGGATCAGGTTTTATAAAATTGAGAAATTTTTAAATTTTTACATTGTAGCATTGAAAACCATTGTTGCACTGAATGCAATGAGTTTACATATACCTGCTCACAATTTAATGAAAAGTAAAAATTTTTAGACAAATATCAATCGTTAATTTATTCACCAAAAATTAAAATCCATCTAATTACACAGTTGATTAAAAATTGCAATTTTTACGCTCTACACGAGAACATTCGCACATTACATGATATAAAAATGTTCGTACGTAAAGCAAACGACTGGTGAAAATGGGTGAATGCGATAAAACCCTTTAAAATTTTTTTTTTTTTTTTGCTTCTAGTTTACATACAGTAACAGTTTCCTCTTAAAAGTGTGAAATCACAATTACACATTGCATTGAGAAAACAAAATTGCTTAAAGGCGTTATTTGACAGTGAACTCAAAATTTTAGACGCTCACACTTAGTATGTGACGCATTCAAAAAATTGAAACTAAAAAATAATTAAAATAAAAAACTTAACACAGATTCAAATTTTGAAACATTGTTATGGATGGAAGTGAAAAAGTAAGCGCTGATCGCTTTTCAATAGTGACTTTTAGACTCAAGTTTTGGGGTCGAGAAGCATTTGCCACTTAAAAAATTGTTTCTATAAAGCACATGAAAGTGGCAAAAATGTACTAATATTTCATGTTTCAATTACATTCAAATATACAATGTAAATAAAACGAAACATTTTTTGTTTATTTTCACGTTTTCGAAGAACACCAAATATGAAATGTGAAAAACAAATTTGAAATCAAATTAAATGAAACTTTTTTACTTTCGAAATGATTTTTTTGAAACAAATTGAAAAAGGAAAGAATTGACGTCTACTGAAAAACACTTGGCGATGGATGAAAACGAAATTTCGTTTACTTGAGAATGCGAAGCGACGAAAATATGCGTTATATTAAAAAGCACATCAATTTTTTCTGCCTCAATGTTAACAATGAATTTTATTCATCTTTCAAAAGATTCTTTCCTTTTTCCCTGTTTCCGACACTAACCCCAAAACGTGCGCAAACTTTTAAGGAATGCGAGATGATTTTTTCTCATTAATAATACTAAAATCAAGAAAAGCTTTGAACGATTTGTGATATTAGATTCTACAGTATCTTCGAAAATGAAAAGTGCTGAACAAAAATTGGATTAACACAAAAAATCGACAAATTTACCAAAATTGGTTCGAGTTTATACTTAACATTTCTCACACAGTGTAATTTTTAAATACCCTTTCATGCTCTCTCGTTAATTATTAAACACTTGTGTACGAAAATTACTTCTATTTTTCTGTTAATTTCCACGAATTCAAACCTAAAAAACAGTAAGGTTAAGATTCCATCCGAAAGACGATGTATCAAAACTGAAAATGATAACAATTTTTAATCGACGAAGAGGAATTACTTCCTGAATGCGCCAAAGGAGGAATGCCTCCGGTTGAGGCCAACACTGAATACGATATGGGTTGATGGGCAGGAGGCACCCATCTGGTATCTTCGTCATCTGAAATGGCTTCTTGTTTTGCCGTCATTACTTGATACTTATCCCATGTATGCTGTGCATTCTGTTGATGACCAAATTGTATATTTTGTTGCTGCTGAGCAAATTGAATATTGTGTTGCGGTGTAAATTGAATATTTTGATGGTGAATTACATGTTGTTGCTGTTGCTGCTGTTGTTGTTGTTGCTGCTGCTGCATGATCAACTGTTGCTGGGCTTTGGCCAACAAACGCTTCTTTTGTGCACCAACGGCTGCTGTGCCATAGTTGTTGGTTGTGAAAGAAACCTGAGTAGGTTCTGGTTTGATTACTTTGTTTGAATTTGTCGAATGCACAAAATCGGGCATCGTTCTTAACGGACTAAAGTTCGAAGTTGAAGATATTAAATCTGTTTCCGAATCATTTACGGAAACACAACTGATAACATTCTTTCGTATCGAATTAGTGTTCTTATAAACATTTCGAACGGAAGAAGATTGTTGACTATTGTTGTTGTATGTGATACAGTTTTCTTCTGGTGTCAGAGGAAGCACACTTTCACACGTAGAAGATACAGTTGAGGTCTGTTGCGGTACTTTTAAGCTGACAAGTTTCGAATTTTTCACATTTTTACAACTGTTAAAAAATTATCAATTAGATCAAATGCGGATACAAGTGTTTAAAAAAAAGCGCGAAAAAATCAGAAGCAAAAAGAATCATTATCTATCATAATTACGTCCCTTTATGTGTAGTCATCATGAAATGAAAAAAGATTAAAATTGTAAGGTAATACGTACCATATAGGAGTCTGTTCTGAATGTGAAGGTTGACTCTCTTCATCCGAAGAATCCGATATTGTTATGACACTAACAGCTGGACTCGGAGTGTCATCCAATGTAATGGTTTGATGACTTTGCTTCTTCGACATTTTACCAGCATTTGTTCCCTGTCCCTCTCGCACCACGACAACTTGTCTGTAATTGCGACTGTCTTGCAAATCATCGCTCAATTGAAGGAGATTTGGACTTCCACATGAAACAGAAGCATAACCCGATTCAACAAATCGTCTCGATGAGCAAGAGGAAGTAGCAACGTGAGGCTCTGGCATTTGCCACTTCGGTGGCGATGATTCTTTCACTCTTTTCTTGACTGGAGACAAATGCGTTTGATTGTTTTCTCGTGCCATTGTTGCTCGCGAATTGGAAGCCTCGACTGCAGCGGCCATTGCAGCTGCTGCTGTGGTCGTAATTGTTCGCTGTCTTTTAGAGCTTGGGATGGCAGCTAACAACGTTGCACCATGAGCGGGCAATGGTGGTCCAACTTGGTGTGCTTGCTGATGATGGAACAGCTGTTGATGGGCAGGTTGTGCGGATACCATACCCCACGATCCCGTTGTAATTTGCTGTCCGGCAGCCAATAGACTGTTCCTATCAGCGGCCCGAGCCAAGTGGTCATAAATAGCTTCAGGAGCCGCACCTGACTGTAATTCGGTCAACGGAATCAATGTAGGCTCGGGCGCTGCAGCATGCAACATAGCAGCTGCAGTTCGATCGAGAACCAAAGAACGCGGCCACGAATCATCTGAAAGAACGGCATTCGCTTGTTGTTGCGATTGCTGGAGGGCAGCAATTGCAGCTCTTTGGGCGGCAGCAGCTGAAAATTGCTGCCAGTGGGGAACAAATAATTGCTGACGATTTGTTGGACCCGTTGCTACTGAAGATGGAGGTGCTTGAGGTGGCCATTGGACAGTGACGGCAGAAACAGGCACATATTGTTGTGTCGCTAACAAACTAGGCTGGAACTGAACGGTGGCTTGTGGCTGAGGAGCAACCATTGGCACCATGTGCTTTGCGGGCGAGTTTAGACTTTGGTAGGGGCCTGGCGGACCAGGAGCTGAAGGAACTGTGGCTTGATGTCCACCTGGTGGTTGACACAAAATTGATGGGACACAAAGTGTTGTTGCTTGGAAGGGAACAGCAGCTGCAGCCGCTGCTTGCAAGGCAGCAGCTCTGGCAGCAAATGCTCGTGTTGATGTTGTTGCCGCTATGCGAGGTGCAGTGACTTGATGATAGAAATTGGTCGTCGGCTGGGCAGCGGCTGCAGCGGCAGCAAACTGCGCAGCATATCCTGCGGGGATTTGGTTCTGAAGGTTATTGAAAGTTAACGTTACATTCGAAGATGTGTTCATATTGTTTACCAATGCCGCTTGTGCCGACTGCTCTTGGCTCACATAACCGTTCGTTTCTGAAGCAACTGAGGAACTACTCGTCAAACTGTTTCTATATCGTCCCCTTCGACAAACTTCCATCATTTGCACAGAAGACTTAACATTTGAACAATGAGCATAATCAAGCAAATGATTAAGAGTTACAAAATTATGATTAAGTGCCTCTCCAGGAGTGACTCTTCTGTCCTGATCTAATGTCAACATTCTCTTGAGAAGATCAATAAACTCGCGTCGATCAGCTTTCTCTGCCAATAGCTCACCACCTTCTAAATCTGTCGGAACATTAACTTGCGCCATATCATCAAGACAGTTGAAAATATACTTTCTCGCTTCCTTCGACTTAATATTAGTTTCCGCCTCGTGTTCATCCGGCGATTTAAGCCTCCAAAAGGGATAGTTTGAATCAGTTTCGCGGTGAAAGAATCTTGTTGTTTTAGATGCGGCGTTCAACATATGTTCCGCAGGCAGGCCCTGTGTTTGACTGATATAACGAATTTGGTCGTATTCCGAGGCACCAGGATAAAGCGGCCAACCAAGGAAGAGTTCAGCAATCACACATCCAAGCGACCACATGTCGATTGCTTCACAAAAAGGCAAACCCAAAATAATTTCAGGAGCTCTGTAGTAACGGGACTGCAGATACGTTGAGCAGACTGCTTTAGATACGTGACTCGCTGATCCAAAGTCAATCACTTTCACGCGAAAAGGATGGCGGTTCGGATCCACCAACATTATGTTTTCTGGTTTGAGGTCGGCGTGAATTAGACCAAGTTGCTGTCGAAGAGGAAAACAAAATAAATGCTTGTTGCTTCGAAAACTGGCATGTGAACAAAAGCTTTTCCTCACATTTCAAGGCGAGAAAAAGCTTGTGATCGCGAACAAAGCGAAAGCAGTTACCTTTAATTTCAGCAAAGCCGTCAACACTTGTTGAAGTATAGGACGGATGAATTTGAGGGGAAGAGGTTGAAATTTGTTCTGCTTCAGAAAATCATACAAATTCTGTTCGAGCATTTCGAACACTAAACAAGTATGATTTTTGTGGGTAAAGCACTCGTAAGCTCTCACAAAATTGTACTCGTCGCTGCTTTCTTGCGACAGTCGATGCAATATCGACACTTCGATCTGTCCTTGTCTTTGGTACGACGGATGATTCTTGAGAATCTTGATGGCGACGATTTCGTTGGTACCCTTCTTCCAACATTTGACCACCTGTCCGAAGGTGCCGCGGCCGAGGAACTCGAGCACTTCATACTGATTGCTGCCCGAATAGAGCACTTCGTGCTGCACCAACTGGTAGTCGCCTTCGCTGTTAGAAGAGTTGGTTTTGGCGCTCGCGGGTGCCATGTTGTCGTTGCTGTTGTGCTGTCGTCGCTCACAGCCCGAAAGCTCACCGTCCGCTCACTCACCGCTCATTTCGTCGCTTTTCGCCTGCGTTCGACGCGTGAAACACAACAGACTTTAACCCAATTCGCGATGCAATAAACAACGGGTATTGTGACGTCAATGTTACTGGGTGGTGGACGGGGACCGCGCCCTCATTGCGCGTTCGCTTCGTCCGCGCTTTCGCCGATAGCCCTTTGCGGCTTCGGACACATGCGGCTTCGGCTCAGTTCCGCAACACTCGTCCGTTTCGCGTTCGAACTGCGGGCGAAAAGTGAGGCGCGTTCGATGGCGAGCGAACGTGTAATTCCATAAATTGCGGAACACTCGAGTTTCGATTTACGCTTTCGTTCGAAAACAATTCACACAATGCGAGGCCTCATTTCTGGCGCTCGACGTACGAACGCTCGCTCGAGAGCAGAGAGGCGAAAGACTCGATTGATCGTATCACTGTTCAAACGTCACTTCGAACGCAAAACAGCGAAATGTGAACGCAGTCGAGAAGAGAGCGTCGCATTTAACCTTCATTTTTTCGACGCAATCACTGAACACGAATGCGTCCGTCGCTCTTCGCGAGGCGACAAGAAAAGCGTGATGCGGACACTGTTCGAATTAAGCATTCGTTTCGAACTCACTGCTGAATGCGAACTGCTTTTCGCTCGCTTCTCGTCTTAAACAATGAACAAACGCACGTCTCGCGAAAAGCGCAAAAATGCGATGCGTTCGCGATCGCAAAGCTTACGTTCGCCGTTTTCCGCTCACAGATCGCGCCTCTTGTCTCGACGCGCGCTCGCCTCTCGTTTCGCCGAAAGGAAAACTTTTCGTTTCGAACTTTGAAAAGCCAAATTTTGAACGTTTTCGGTTCTAACTCACGAACGCACGATTCTCTGCGAGAGCGAGTGCAGAACAGCTGTTTTCTGCTCTTCTCGAAAAGAAACATTTGCGAACAGCGTTTTTGTTTGGCAATCGATCATTAAAATAAAGCAGCGAATGCGACCTTTCGTGTATTGCAAAGTTTTGCATTTCATACGAAGTGAAGCCAAACAAAAATGCGAGCGTTTAAAGCGAAGAGCGAGAAAGAGGAGCGAATTACAAAGGCATAAAAAAATGAATGTGTAAAAGAATGAATGCGTTTTAATTTGAGAATCGCTATGAAAATGCGTGCGCTTCACAAAATTACACGCTTTGTTGTGTAACATTAATTACAATTGATCCATAGTCGGAGAATGACAGTAGACAAGCGGGCAAACAACGCACTGCTAATTACACTACAAATATAATTACGATTTGAAGGGGAAAAGAGAGAAGCGAAAAAAGAGCGAAGTGTATGTAGTTTTTGTCGCGTGCGATGAATGCGAAACGAGGCTATAAAAGTTATTTGTACTTATTATTCAGCGTAAGTGAAACTATGCATTTGGGCATCAATTTTCGGATGCTTCGCCCTTTGAATGTGGCTTTTTTCGTGGAAATAAATGTAGAAAAATTTGAATACAATTTATATAATATTGTTGCCGAGTTTTTGCCGAATAATGGAAAATGCGGCGTTTTGATTCTCGAAAATACATAAAAAGAAGAAGTCGACAAAAGCGATTGCAAGCGAACGCATTGCATAGCGAGCTCACATTTTATCTATGATATATTTACTGCGAGCACTTATTTTTTCGCTCGTATTATTCCTTTGGGCGAATCCAGACGGAAATGGAACCATTCCGAAACTCATTTTATCCGTTATCGCGAAGGGAAACCGCACAGGAAATGGAAAAGGGACGGAAATTTATACCGATTTTTTGGTCCGTACTATCGATACGATTAAAGCCACAGTCTTAAGCGAGTGCTACGCGATTGCTTATATAATGCATATTTTTTGTTTACGAGCATAAATCGAGCCAAGTTTATTTATTGCAGCGCAGAGCAGCATCCAATAACCTTTTCTGCTCTTTGTTTTCGCAGCGTCGTAAACAAAGAATAACAATGCGATAAAATAATATTGAATTCTTTATTAAACGTTGATAGTCTTCTCCAAAGCTTGTAAATTTCCGGCTTTTTCTAATAAGCTACTCTAAATTTAACATCCAACTGAAAGCTCCTGACTCTCGTTCGATCCACTTCTTTATCTCACGTTTTCTATCCTATTTATGCACTCTCGCTCTCGCTCTCACTACACACTTGCTCTTGTTCTTAAGCTTCTTTTCGTCCGTCTGGTCTTCTCTCCAGTGTAAATGAGCACAGTTTTGTAACGCAAGTAAAATCTTTTGTCGTGGCAGACAAAGCACTTGATAAACTAATTAAGAGCATATCGTTCACACTGATCGAAACAAAAGCAAACTGTTTTCGGCTCGAAAAGCGGTCTTAAAGCCGCTAAAAGTTACTGATTTATACGATGCAAATGATTTTCGAGAGAAATTTTTTTTTCTGCTCGCATTAATCGATTCGATGCTCGGCTTTTTTCGTACCGAAAATGACCTTATTTCTTGCTTTCATCATTTACTTTCGAATCAATTTGTCTTCGAATATTAAAGAAACAAATGAAAAAGATATGAGCACGATTATGAGCGAAATAGATCTTTTCGAAAGTATTTTATATAGATTCAGCCGTTGATTAAAGCGAATGTTAAACTATACAAAACCATTATGTCTTATTTGCTCATTTCTTCTCATTTATCTCTTCGCAAAATTGAATTTGCGGTAATTATTTTCTTTTGAAATTAACATTTTTCGACCAAAAGCCTGAAATCGTGTTGTTCGATGAACTTTTGCTGCGCGGTGAAGTTACTCGAATTAAACTCAAAAATTATCGACGATTATTTTAATTTTTGTTGCTCTCCTTATTCACAACATAAAAGCAGTGTGCGATGCAGAGAAGAAAGCGAGAAAACTGAAAATGAAAGTGAAAATGTGCATGAAAGTGTTTAGGTCAAATGGAGCAGAATGGGCAAACGTTTGGAGGCGGTAAACAGCAATCGAAGTGCAGCAAATTCATTATTTTCTCGAATCTTATTATCTAATTATGAAAACAATGCTGATTCGTGTAGTTTCACAGCTAAATTGTGCTTTATGGCATGGAAAGCTTGTACGTATAGACTCGAGTCGTGCTAGTTATCGTTAATGGGATAAAATGGCATTTGAAAATTTGCTTTCAGCCGAAATTGCGCATCGCTGAAAATGCTTGTGCCGTCAAATCATGGAACGAATAAGATTAAATTATTTACATTTAGGTTTGCAACAGTTACATACTTTGATTGTATAAGCTTGCGATTCGCTGCGAAGCGAATGTTTGAAAAGGTAGTGGAGAGAGTTTCGTTCGCGCCAGATATCAAAAGTAATTTCAAAGATTGGATGCATTAAAAATTGAATGATTTCCTTTTTGTTGCTACGATTCAATATTAATTTAAAGCAAATGCGAGCAGAGCTGAATTAGAATGTATTTGTAAAGTGAACTTTACGCTCATGCATTCGCAAGTACTTAAAAGCTTTTTTCACTCTTATTGCAAAATTGCCGAAAAAAGTTTTCGCTAGCGTTTGCGAGTTTTAATTCGCGAAAAGCGCTCGTTTTTAGAAGCCGTCAAATTGTCATCAATAAAGCCAGAAAACACGCTGTGTTCTATATTTGTTGCTATCATTTAGTTTATTGTAAGGCTTCGATATAAAAAATGACATTAAATAATGCATTTATAATAAACGCAAACGGCTTCTTTGCAGCGAACAGCTCGAATCGTTGCTTTTTGCGACCAGCGATTTGGAAAAATCACACCATATACAAACACATAGAGCACAAAGCGTGCAAATACGTGGCGAGCGTTGCGAGTGCATTTCCTGCTCGTAATGGGCAGTAGGGGCTCGCGTAGTGAAATGGAGCGAATTTGCACAAGAAATGAGCGAAGACGGAGTAGCGAGCTCTGGAAACGAGATCGCTGATGGCGTGCGAATTGTTAGCAGCATGATCAGCAAAAGAGTGATAGCGGACGAAAATTGGCAGTTATTTAACAAAGACTTGAAACGACATTTCGGTGGTCGAGCAGCAGAAAAGAGAAGAGTGTCGTCGATTTGCTGTTAAATTAAGCGTTAGCAAAGAATTGCGCGAATTGTAGTTAATGCTTGCAGCTTATAACCGAGAAAATTATGTCCCCTTTTAGTTTTTTGTGCACATACACACACAGTGTACAGCGTCTCTCGCACTCCTTCTATCGTTCTCCGTATGAAAGTAACTTATTTTCCTTTTTCGCTTGTTATATGGGGTCCTTAATGAAGGCTGAAAAGGAAAGCTCGTCTCTTGATTGGGTTGTTAGCAAAACCGAAATTCACAGGTTCTCTAAAGGCACCTAACAATGGTTCAAATTTGTAACAATCCCCCAAATATATCTTAGGTTCGTTACACAAGGAATGAAGAGACTTGTCGTTAACGAGTTCGTTAGTAGTTTTCGGGCTACGAGTGAAACATTGCCAAAAGCCTTTTAAATTATGTTCTAAACTTTGTTATATATTTTTATGCTTGTCTCACAGGAAAACAATTGATGCCAATTTTCATTCTTCTTCGCTTTTCGCTTTCTCCGCTTTCGATACAAACTGCAAAAACTTTCTCAAAAACTGCCTTCCATCTTCTGCTTCTTCTTCTACTCACAGTAAAAAGTAAATTGAAAACATCTATAAATTTACACCTGATATACCCTCCATTTTTTTTCTTTCCTTCTTCTATTTAAATTTGTTTTCGCATTCTTTTGCCGAACAAAGAGTAAATTTGATTCTAAACCATAGACGCGGAATTAATTTTACAAACCATTTTTGCTTCTATTCGCGATAAAACTTGCAATCATCGCATCCGAACGCGTCGATAATTCTCGCGATCGTCACTCCCGCGGAACCGCTCCATTTTT
Source organism: Dinothrombium tinctorium (assembly GCA_003675995.1). Taxonomy (NCBI): domain Eukaryota; kingdom Metazoa; phylum Arthropoda; class Arachnida; order Trombidiformes; family Trombidiidae; genus Dinothrombium; species Dinothrombium tinctorium. The sequence goes on along the minus strand of NCKU01001441.1, from coordinate 922 downwards.
TTTTTTGCGTAACAGCCTCAATCACAATTAAGCAATTTTCGGTTGTGATGCGTAAAAAGCACAGCCGATGCTTTTCGATCGCACACACGCAATTACGTGACAATTGTTGAGGCAAAAACGTTACATTTTATCAATCTTGAGCGTAGAGTGCGCTTACATTCGAGTCGCACGGCTCGCTCATAAATGCGATTGCTTATAAGCTGTCATTCGTTATAGCTCACTTTCAGAATTATGAACCGTAAATAAAATTTAATTACGAGTTCGCCAAAAGTACAATGTAACGAATTGGAAATTCAATTGATTTCGACTGAAATGCAATTACTTTTCACTTCTTCTTCTTCATTCTCCATTCTTATATTTTCAACGAAATTTTTCATTAATAAAGCGCACAAATTTTTCGACATTTCACAGAATATTCAATGTATAATTCGACAAAATTGCGGTGATTATGGCTACAATTTGGGCGTAAAAATTTTATAAAGAATTGAATTTTAATTTAAATGCGCCCAATTCTGCTTTCGTTATTGCGAAATAATGAACGCGAAAGAAAGAAGAGAAAATTTGCACAAATATGCTTTTAAAACTTAATTAAATTGATTAAAATTTAGATCGATCAGCAAACATAAATGCATAGCGTAATGCAACTTATGCCGACTTACAAAAGACCTTTTCAATCGAGTGAAGTTCTTTACTTTTTACTAAATATTTTCGCCATAAATTACGATGTTTTCAAGCTCCTTTTGAGCGACTTTTAAAGCTAAAAACTAAACATACACACGCCTTAATATATTAAAAAGAATTCTTATTTGTTTTAGAGAAAACGAAAGAAAACGATTTTGATTGCTGTCATTTGCAATTAGTTTCGTTTTACGAGAAGCCTTATTAACATATTCGTGAGCGACATATTTAGAAAGAGAGAGAG
>NCKU01001440.1:0-25682 GCA_003675995.1 Dinothrombium tinctorium | reverse complement strand
TACAGTTTCGGAAAAAATGTTTGTCCCAGCGACAAATGTTGGACACACGTCAGCTAAAGGTGCGTTTCTCAATTTAAAATAAAACTTTATTTTATAAATATACAACATTAAAAGCGATGAATGTTAAAAATGCAAATAATTTCTTAACTTACCATTGATGAAATCGAAAAACAATGAAATTGAATGATCGCTTTTAAATGCGATAAGAAAGCACTAAAAACTGAGTTCAATTTGCTGATCATCGTTCTAACGGCGAGCAAACAATATGCAGAGCTGCAATACATTTTCTGAAACAATAATGAATCTGTTGAATTAAGCTTACTCACTACATTTGCAAAGAATCAAAGTTTGAACAATGTTGAAGAGTTTATTTTTGCTTCCCGACATTTTTAAAAATTATTTATTTAAGAATTCTTTCTAACTTCTTATTGTTCTAACACAAAAGCAATTTAATTAACTTTTAATGAAATCGTCACATGAAAAAAATTGAAAAACTATTCTTAACTCACTTAAACACACATTTTGCTATTTACCTTCATTCGAATATACCGAAATCTGTTTATTTAAACAAAATTGATGACTGTGCTTGAATTTACTTTTAAATGCTTTTGATTTTGTCGCGAACCCTAGTGAAAATTGATGCGTTCCAAAGTGATAAAATATTAAATGATCGATCCTGGGCAAACATTCTTTCCGAAACTGTACATATTCTCGATACATACTCCAATTTCCATTTATTTCACTTCAATTTGCGATGTACGCTCTCAATAATATTGTTTTTTCTGCCTATAGCTTTTTCGGCTTTTCAATTTGCAAATATTTACATAGTCTATGAAAGCAAAGTATATAATTCATTCGGTATTTTTTTCTGTTTTTAGCAATACAAGACAAACTTAATTAGCAAATGCAGCTTTTGATTCGCCGAATTTGCATAAGTGAAACATTGCTTTTTACAGGAATTATGATATAAACTTTTAGAAGTATATTCGGTCGAGTAAGTAATACAATGAAAGGTATTAACGTGACAGGCGAATTCGATTCCCTTTCGCAATTTGATTCACTCTGATGAGTTGAAATCAACGTTTACGCGCTACGCACATTTACAATTTGCTGTATAATTTGTGACAACAGGCAAACAGTGCGCAAATATCAATCGTTTGTTTGTTTTCTCTTTTCTCTCTCACTTCTTTTCTCTGTTTGTACTGCTTTCTTCTCATTTATACACCAAGAGATTTTAAAGATGAGATATTTCTGATGTTTCAACAACATTTGATTGAAACAGTATGAAAGAGAGAAAGTAAAGTCCACTAGTGAAGATGAATACAGGTATTTGCTCACATGATAAATATTTCATTCGATTGTAGCAGTTATCTTAATTATTTTCTTTGTTGATCAAAATTGCATGTTAAGTTTTGCTTGATTCAACAGTCAGATACTATTGCGTACAATAAATAAATTAGTTTAGTAATAATTAAAACGATGTATAAACTTTCGAAATTGATTGTTTCAAATCAGTTGTATTAAGTAGCTTTTCAAAGCAAATAACATGGAGGTATGTAAGGATGCAACGAGTAAACTTGTTAATTAAGGTTTGTGAAAGCGTGCAATAAACGATTTCATATAAAAAATTTTTAGCAATAAGTTTAACTCTTGGGTTTGTGCCTTGAGTTAATGGTTTGAAAGTTTAATATGTTTTTTGATTGCTTGCTCAAAGGAATTTCGTTCGCCACATAATATTAATCTTCTAACGCACACGATGAAGAGAACAAAAATTATGACTTTAATTGTAACAAGATCCATTTGAAGTTGTTCGGATTCGTGCACAATGTGCGTTCGTTGTATCGAACATAATATAAAACAAACGCACATTGCTTTTCATTTTCAACATACTCATGTTATTTCAAGCCATATTCTTTATATACCTTGAAGCGGTATACGTCAAAAATAGATTGGCCCAGTACGTATGCTTATCCTAAATAATCTCGCACGCAGTAGCAGCAAATTATAAGTGAAAATAGTTTAATGGAAATGAGATTTTTTTCTGCTTTCGCTTCAGGCTAAATATGTAAATCACAGCTTTAATGTCGACGGTTTGCAACTAAAGGCAAAAATGAGTTTAAAAAAGTATTACACAAAACAGCTCAAACCCATATGCTCATTGAATAAACAGAAACTGATGAAGATAACAAAATGGGAAGTGGGATTGCATTAAAAAATGGCCACTGAATAAAAGTATATTACGTTGATAATGAATAGAATTAATCCTGAAGAGTAAAACTCAAATGAAAATAAATCATTCACCGAAAAAATAATGCGACAATGACTTGGTAAACAATTAACGAAATTCTCATTTTGATACTCTTCTACTAATTACTTCCTTTGTCAGTAGCTAAAATTAATCACTTCTGGTAAAAACAAATTTTTTAGGATTAGTTTTGATAAAAACATCATTCAATCATTTTAATTTACAGTTTTTCAAAAGTAATGCTCAAATTTAAAAATATATTTTTGAAAATCTAAAATTGCTGCGAAAGATTACGAACATATTTTCAAATTAGTATTTTGGAATTAACTCAAGATAGAAAGCGGTCTGTAAGTGTCATTTGCAATCAAAAATTCATATTTTCATTTTTAAATTTTAATTTTTAGAAGCACTATTTACGCTTTGAAGTATTAATGTAACGCATCAAAAAATGTTGAAATCCATTTCTATATTAACTCACATATCGCTTTTAATGCTTTTTAATCTAGAGAACATTTCTCTATTTTTAACAGCAAAAGCAAACGTAATAATTATACGTTTTCAATTACTTATAAGCCGATTGAAGAAGCTATTCAAAAAAATTATTCATAGCAATAGAATTTTTAATTTTTATCTAAGCCTGAAATCTATTGAAACGGAATTTTTTCTATCGAACGCTTTCTATTCATTAAAGAATTAGAATTTCCATAAAAATTTCAATCAAAGCAGTCTTGACAAAAATGCTCTCAAATTTAGCGAATCTAAAGTTTTAAAAATTAATTTTAAAATGTTTACTAACTAGTGCGTTTTTCGATCGTTTATAATTATATTTAAATGTTTTTTTAAAATTTTTTCTGTCTTAAGAGTGAAAATTATAAAAAAAGAAGAGCGTTTAACTTCAAAAAATGCGATTAAAATAAAAATGCATTTTACACATAAAATGATTTTGAAGAAAAAACCGATTTAATCTAATTAACAAATTGTAAGTAAAATCTTAAAAGTTTTGTGCACAGATTTTGATTTAATTTTACCACAAAACTGTCAAAATAGGTGCCAACGAAATTTAATTAATGCTTTTTTGGTGGTGAGAAAGCACACAAAATTTTTCAAAAACTATTTGCAGTTTAAAATATTTTGAGTGTTAACTGCGCTTAAAGGCAGTGAATTTTTTTGAAGTTTAATTCTAATTGTAGAAATGCATAAATTTTATTTGTGTAAAAAGTGAGTGTTCAAAAAACTGTCGTCTTTAATTTTATAATTGAATAAGAGTAAAAGAATTATGAAGAACTGAGTTTGTTGTTTTTCGATTTCAAAATGAGTTTAAGGCTTATTTTATTTTGTCATCAGAATTCCAAATATCTAATATTTTTTATTATTTAGAAAAAGCGAAGGTTTAATTTATATTTTTAAAATTTAGTTACTAATCATAGTAATTATAAATTTTTTAGTTTTTTTTCAAAAGCTTAATTTTGATGAAATACTCATAGGTTTAAATAACATCATTAATTATGCAGTTTGATACTCTTGTATGAAATATATTGATGAACACATTTGTGGTATAATTTAAAAGCAGCCAATTATGTGGTGGCTTATCGATCTAAGTTCAGTTGAGGGTAAAAACATCTCTTTTAAAGCATAAATTCAATTTTACAGCTGAAAATATGTTAATATGCTCTCTAAGCTATTGAGAACTTGAATTTCTTTGAGTATGTCGGCATTTAATGCGGCCAAAACTGTAATTACAGCCATGCTTCAGTCGTTCGCTAAATAAAATATCTCAATATTGTTATATCTGTTTATCTCAGCTCAGCTAAACTAAAGCTCAGATACAGCCATGATTTACACATTGGCGCAGCTTTATTTGTGTTCTTAGCCTCAGATGTATATTTTGATAAAGAGATTGCATTGAGAGAAAACTGAATCTTATGATTGAGCTCAATGACAATAAAATTAAGAGAATTTTCAAGTTTTTTTATGAGAAATTTCTTACTAATCATTGAAATGATTTTTTCAGCCTTAAGCTTCTAGAACAAATATTTTTCAGCAAATTGAAAAAACAAAATGAATTTGCTTTTTGACTCAATGAAGTTGACACGAAAATTTAAATTTAATTTCGTTTAGTGCGGAGCAATAAATCAAGCGCCAAAAATCTTAAGCTTTTTTGAGTAAATAACAAGATTTTGCATAAAGTGAATTCTGTACCAAATATCTATGACCGAACACAACCATTTCATTAACCTCAGAAGATATTTTTATCAAACTATCAATATTAATTCCAAAAGAATACCTATTTGTCATCAAGAAAGAGGAAAATCCTTTAAGCCTAACACTCAAGCATATAAACTAAGTGTAATTGATGCAGATGGATCAAAACCAAAGCCATCAATTTGCGCAAAGAACGAGACCGAGTTGTGTCGAAAAGTTTTATATAATGCGAACAGCTTGATAATTTTTTATAAGAAGATTGCAAATTTGTCTCTATAAGAATTTAAGTAAACAAACAAAGATGATTGTGAGTTATAACCGATTGATCTTAGGTATCAATTATCGTTCTTTAAAAAACTTACTAAATTAAATATTTTTTGCCAAGAACAAAGTTTAGAAAGTGTCTGTATTTAAGTTGTTAAAATTAAGTGATGAGTGATTTTGTTTGTTTGGGAAAGAAATGTGGTAATTTATGCCATATAAGTTCCACAAATTAATATGAAAGTCAAGGCTTTTTATCTCTGTCCTAAACTTCTGTTTAATAAAAGTCAAAGTAGCCATTGGAAAGAGATAAAGCAATGTCGTGTAAAATGGAGATTTGCTCACTCTTGTCCGAATATTTTGAGATAAACACTTAACTTGATGATAGACCTAAGTGATTTTAAGCAAATTATGCTGCAAAAGCAGTCAAGTAAAGTGCTATTTAAAAAGATTAATGGTAAACATTTAATATAAAAATCCATATGAAATGGATTTTATCTATTTGATATTCAATTTTTCTTCTTTTTTAAAAAATAAAATGCCTCTCGTAAATGATGGGAAAGCTCAAACCATTTCGCTTTTAAGGAGAATAGAAAAATTAGGGAAACCAAATTTTAAATTGATTTTTATTAGATTATGAATAAAAACTAATCACGATGCTTAAAAATATGCGCATGAAAATGTTGCTTAAAATAGAAAATCTTCAAAAATAGAAAAAAATTAAATAACAAACTAAAACAAACAAAATTCAAATTTTCTTTCATTGGAGAATTAAGAGATGAAGAGATTTGAAAATGAAGCATGATTAACATTTTTCCGAAATGATGTTTATATTGTAACAAAACAGAGCGAAAGCTTGGCTCGCTTTTAAAAAGCTTTCGCTCTTGGCTCTTGACTTTAAAAAAGGTAAAAATTGAATTGATTCATTAAGCGATATGAATGAAACCGTTCGAATAATTTATTGTTACGTGAATCTTCGATTGTCTTTTTTTACCACACAAAAGCAAAATGATCGAAAAAGCTGCATTGTACAACTATTTAGCAAGCTTGTTTTGATTTTGATTGGTGTTGAAACTATGTGACTGGCTTATCTTAAATAAGATTTATGGCAAAATTAAGTCGATATAAAACAAAAATACTCAAGAGTAAAGTTAAAAAACAATAATGATATAAAAGGAAATTAAGAATTCGCAAGATTTTAAAAGGAAAAGAGTTTGAAGTTCTTTGAATTCTTATATGAAGAAAAAATGCAATACTCGCACTTGAGTACCATGGAGTTACATGCCTACAGGCAACTATTTATGGAAAGACAAAAAAGTTTCTTTTATTTGAGGCAAACTTAACTTTGAGTTGAGACTTTCTGTGCACAAAAGTACAAACTGTTCATTTGACAAAAGGAGAATAAAGAAAAATATGAAATCCTTCCTTTTCAATGAACAGAGTGTACTACCGTAGATAGAAGTTTCGCATATAAATATAAAGTTTCCTTGCAAGAAATTTTTCCTTGTCCAGAGTAGTTCATCTTTATTTCTTATTAATTTCATTGATTGAAACAAAATTTTAGTAGTAATTAAGTTTAAATTTGCTTTTCTTCTTTTATAACGCTAGAAATTATTCGAAAAATTCATATTAAACTAATCTATAATAAGATAACATCCTTGAAAATAAAATTAAATAAGTTCAAATATTTTAAATGTTTGGAAAGTAGAGATAAAATAATTTCAATTACAGTACAAAGCAGTTGAAAAGGTGCAAAGTAATTAGAATTTTTTATTCTTATTTTTCTTGTTCACTCTTTCTTCTGGATTTGTTTAACAGGAAAATAATAAAGTTAATATTGAAATAACATTGTCAATCTAATACTTTCATAGTGATTATTCTATCTGAAATCGATTGACAACTGCGCATTAAAATAAAATTAAACACTAATAAACATAAGAGATGTTTTCATTTATGAAAAGTTGCGTTATTCGCTCTAACTCAAGCCCAAAATACTTGAGCCACTCAACTTTAGCCACAGTTCAATAAATGCTGTTTAATAAGCGTTCCTTCTGTTTGTAATTGCAACTTTGCTACTATTGACATAGTCTGCGATCCTTTTTGGATACTCATTGCTTACTGCTCAGTCTGCGATACAAATTCGTCGTCGATTCCTGCGTTTGAAATTGGAAAATATTTTATTACATTCTGTACAACCTATTCTCTTCCTACTCCACATTCTTTTGCAATTACTTCAGTGTTCATTGAAAGCGAGACACAAAAAACAAAATCATCGTCTCTTTTATACTAACTTGATTTTATTGCGCCAGCAAAAGCGTTTTTTATTCATAAAAGAATTGCAATTGTTCGAGAGAGAAAAACTGTCCTCAACTAAATTCGCGTATTTATTTGCATATCAATTTCAACGAGTGAAGATTCTTCACTATCAAAGTTTTTATAAAAATGCTAACTTCAAACTGCAAACAATTCGGTTTGCACTTATTGTTCAAATAGATATGGAGTTTCTTGAAACTAATAAAAGAAAATATTGCTTAATTTACTTTGAAATAATTTGCACTTGAAAAGATAGTATTCTCAGATGCTAGAAAGAAGAGTTGCAATCCAATTTCATTTCACAATTTTCTCAATTTTTTTATCATAAATTGAAAATAATATAAAAAATTAAGTTTTTTATTTGTCAAATTACTATAACTTGGCGTTTTTAAATCAACTGTTGTCAACATTACACTGGATAATTCAAAAACAAGACTTTAAAGCATCGATTCATACATTATAAAAACGCTAGCAGAAGATATAAATTTTCAAAATTTCGCGACGCCCGACTTATTCACTTGTACTGAAACGTGATATAGAAGCATATCGGCGTTTATTTCCTAATGAGAAAAAGAGACTGTATTTGAAAATCGATTTAAACGAAAAATGATGATAACGCCTTTTTCTTGCTATGCTTGTCTGGAAAAGCTTCATTCGCTTGATTGCAAAGAGAGGTAAATTCAAATCGAGTTGACAGCAGCTTAAATTTTTAATCACTTCTTCATGTAATTCTCGTTTGCGATTACTTTCGCTTTTTTGCTTCTTCTTCTTCTCTCCTCGAATTAAAAAAAACTTTCTTACATTTGAAATTTCACTTTCTCTCATTCGAAGAATTAAATTTTCGGCTTTTGATCTATGCCTCGTTTACAAAGATTAATTACTTTTTGCACTGATAAAGCGTGAAAAAATCTAAAGTTTATGTAAATTAGTTTATATTGTATAAGAATCACATTTTTCTTGTTAAAAGTTCATGGATCATTTCAAATTTAACTAAAAAGGAAAAAAAAACATTTTTTTCGCTGAATCTATCAATAAATTTGTAACTAGAAAATATCGAAGCGCGCTTCTATTTATAGAAGCTCGCTTTCTACTCCTCTTGCTTTCTACTACTTCCCGTTCAGTCAAGATATAAAACAAAAATAATGATGCTTTTAAAAAAATGTACTTCACTCAAAGTTTCAATTATTCTAATCAATGAATTGATAAAGTAATTAAGTGATTTTAAATTGAAGCAAGCGAGAAAGAGAGAAAGGTGAGCTGATGAGAGAAATTTCGCAAAAGTTTTTGCCCAGAAAACTTTAGATCTTCTTTGCATGACAGTTGTTATACATAGACGTGTGTTTATAAGCTCTTTTATTTTACAAAGAGTGTGCTTGCGAAGGAAAAAGACAATTTACGGTTTTTAGTTTGAAAACGTATATTTTGAAAGTTAATGGCGCAAAAAGTAAACGATGATTTAAGAGTATATTCGCTGAGCCACAGAAAAAAAATCAGCGCTAGAAAAAACGCAATTTTTGTTTTCTATTCAAATTCTATTTGAACATAAAATTCGTTTAAGTTACTAAAGAAAAAACATTTTGAAAAGTAATAGTGTACGAAAAGAGGACATAAAAATTTTTTAAATTGGTTTTCGTTTCGAGCGCTTTGAATGGATTCAAAACTTCTTTTCCAATTGTTGCTTTCAAATGTAAAAAAGGTAAAAGTGAAAAAAGAAAATAAAAAATTTTAAAATATAGTAGAAAAAAGGTTTTAAAGTAATATTTTTGCATTTTTCAGTACGAAAACGGTAAGAAAGAAACGAGATTAGTGCGTTTTAAGCTTTTGAAATATGTTTACTGTGTTTATTGTGTTTCAAATCAATTCTAATTTTCAAATACGAGTCGAGTTGGAAGAATGATAAAGTGCGGTCGCTTCTATTCGTGTTCAGTGTCGCGACAATAAAAGCGTCGAATTAACTATGATTAAAAGTGATCACTGATCAGTATTTATTGTGTTTCAACGACTACTCCTTTTACAAAAAAAATCGTCATTTTCTCTCTTTCTCTCTCTCTCTCTCTCTCGTTATGTGTATATAGATCAATCTAGGCTTTTTACCCTTGGAAAGAAAATCAATAAATGCGAAGAGATTCTAAATTTACGAGTGCAAATTAAAACGAAAAACAAATTTGTTAAGTCAATATTTAAAATAACAAATAGATATCGTTCTTTCAAATTTGAAAATTACGCGAATATTTTTAAATTATACGAAACTTTTTTTTCTTCAGCTACAAAATCATTCTCCAAATTACGATCGAATTTCAATTTAGAAATGTTGAGCGCTAAAGCTTAACAATGTTTGATAATACGGAAGAAGAAAAAGTGTAATGTAAGATTCATTTTTCGTAAAAAAAACAAATTACATTTTTCATTATTTGAATTATTGGAGTATTTTGGCTAATAAATTAAGAAACCTGAACGTGAAACATTATTTCGTAACTTTCTTATTGTTTGCTCGATTTAATATTCAAATGATTAATTAATTATTCAAATCATCATTATTTTCATTAAGATTAATATTCTTATGAGTAATCAAATTAAACAGAGAAGTGAAAAACAGTAGTACAAGCGAATAGAAGCGAAAAACAATCGATCATTTGATTCGGAAAAGAAAAATGATCTCGTTTTTCGATGATCATTGAAATATTGAAAAACTTTTACTGTCGATAAACTCCTTTAAAAAAAATTTCCTCAAATTTATTGAATTGATTTTCACTCATCGATAAGAAAGCGAAAATCAATTTTTGAAGCATCGAATTTTGAGGAAAATCTTTAAAATTGAAAGTAAACGTAAGTAAATTTGAAAAAATGCGATCATTCCGCATGAGATTTTCAAAAATATGAAAAAAAAACTATCGCCTTTCAAACAATTTGTAAATTGTATTTTCAAAAAAAAGTGAAAGAATTTTCTGTGAAAATGATCTTTCATAAAACTTTTTATCGAAAGAAAGTGAATTTTTATACTTTTTCCTGTTGATATTTATGAAATTGTTTTCTTTCTTTTTATTTTTGCTAAAAATGCAATTGTGTTCAACAGAATAAAAATACGATTTACTTTCATTATAAAGGAATTGACATTCGCTTTTTTTTTCTTGAGCTGAAAGGAATTGTTGCTTAGCTTTAGCTCTCGATAAACGGAATTCGTGAATAAATCTTCTTGAGATGAAAAGGGGGTTTAAAGTTTGTTTTTTTTTGTTACTTTTGACAAGTATGAGTTAGTCATAGATAGAATGAATGTGCTATTTCATTTGTTATTTATACAGCAATTTGTGCCTATATCCGCCTGTCGAGATTTGATACTTTCATCGTACATACTGTGCGTTCGTAAGTAAATTTGAAGCAACAATGTAAACTTACGACTACAGATTAGCGCTTCTTCGTTCGTACTTTCAATTAATGAAAGTAATCAGTTCTGAACAGTGATTTCTTACGTTTAGACTCGCAAAGTACATCGCATTTATTTATTTATTTATCCGATTATACAAGACGACGCAATATTGAAAATCTGATCAAAGTCGAGTTTCCTTAAATTAATTACAATTTATGTGACTTTGTCTATAAAAAATATAAAGTTTTCAAAAAATTGATGAACATTAATATTACATATTTAAATTAATGATTTTAAGTGTTTGTAAACAAATTTCGAAATTTTCTTCGCTAAAATCAGCTTTTAATGAAGAAAAGTCATTTTGAAATAATTTTAAGTGTGAAAAGGTAAGATGAAAAGTTTAACGATTATTTGACTTGATTATCAAATGACATTTTGTTTACTAGCAAAGTGAAGCAAAGTTTTTTCATATGAAACATAAAATAATAGAAATTTATTTTTAAATGCCAATCCCAAAGAAGTTTTAAGCATTTTTTCATTTTCATATTGAAAATAAAAAAACAACAGAAAAATAGAAACACAAATAATCTTGTTCTTATTGTTTAAAGTTTTCTCAAAGCAAAGCAGATTTAATTTTGTTATTTTCTATTCTTTAGTCTTTGTTTTACAAAATTAATGCAAATAGAAAAAAGATTTTTCATATTTTAATGCGCTCGTTAAAGAAATTAATGGTATGCATACGAACGAAATCGACTGATTCACAATGAGTTCTGAAAAGTGTTCAGTGAAAACAGTTGCGAATCGATTGCACCTCTACTTCAACTTTCGGTCGTTAGTGTTTTCCACCTTATGTGAGAATCCACTTTTGACCAATGCTCGGACGAGTGAATTCGCATTTACGTCAATTATGGTAAGGCTCGCGACAGCGTTATGCTTTTCAATACAATAGTGTAACAAACTCGAGAACAAGAAAGTTAAATAAACTAGGTTCTTAAACAAAGAGCGTCAGTCAGACGAGTGAGGAAGAAATTTGACAGAGCCGAGAAAATTAAATTTCAGTTCGAAAGGAAGAAAAGCCATTTGGTGTGTTTACAAGTCACAAACATTCAACGTTCATTAAAACAAATGAGTTCTAATGATTCGTCGTCCAAATTTTGCTGCGCTCGCTTTTTCTTCTTTTATTGATTTTAAATGAAAGCAAAGGTTTCAAATAAAATTTAAAATTGTTCAATCGATTTTATTTAATTTAAATTAATCCTTATTATGAAAGTGATCATTTTGTTCTAAGCTCATTTTGCCATTTTGTTTCATTAATTAACTTGATTTCAAACAAACTCGAACAACGAATCAAACGAATTTATTTTTGCTGAATAATTTAAAATATAAAGTTCATTATGAATATTGAAATGTGAAGTAAAAAGCAAATTAATTATATTTTAAATTATATTTTGAGGTTCAGTTTTTTATTTATTTAAATATTTAAACTGAGCGGAGTTTTTTTGCTTTAATTCATAAAGTTGGTTCGAAAATTCTAGATAAGTTGCTTCAAATATTCTTTGAATGTTTTTGAAAACTCTCGTACATTGATTTTTAAAAAGCCAATATTTGACATTTTTTGATTGAAAATTTGATATTCATGGAAATTTTTTCGATATTTAATAAAATGAAACCAAAATTGAAATTCGATATCATTTTATAGTTCAAAAGTGCAAATGTCAGCGAGAGTATTTGAATATTTTGCGAAGCAAAAACATAATAAAACGAGAATGTTGAAAAATAATCATTGTGCATATGAGTTTAATAGTTCACAATAGATATGAATTTTTTGCTCTGAGAAATAATTTTATAAAATGTAAAAGATAGATAGTTAATTATCAATGTAAAAAATACGCAAGAATTTTTATTTTCTCAAGTTAAAGAATTTGTAGCAAGTCAGTGCATTTAAATAGGAAAAAACTTCAACTCAGGGAAAGAATTTTGTTATTGTATGCATATTGTATAATGTTGCATGTATTGTTATATATATTATAAATTTTATTTTAGTTTTATTTTATTTGACCAAGTAATCTCATTATCACATTCGTCTAAATTTCCTCCTTTTATTTCTTCTTTTCGATCAAAATTCTACCAAATCGAGTTTGTTTTATTTTGAAAAATTTACTTTTTCATGTGCAAAGAAAAAACGCATATTACAGTGGGCATATTGAATTTATGACCGTGTTTAAATTACTTTCTATAGAAATGCTGATTGAATTATCCTCCTGGATTCACAACAAAGCTAAATTCAATTCGATTCAGATAGAAAAATCATTTTCTATTATCAAAAACCTGAGAATACGATTTGAACTCGAACAATTGTTTTATTTACGCTTTTTTTTTGTTTTCGCGAAAGATAAACTTTTCAAGCTTATTTGTCTTCATTTTGAAAACAAATGACACAAGTATTGCATTTGCCTCGTATGAATTCATTTTTCATCAGAGAAACTTTTTGTCAAATCACATTAAGACTGTTTGGGGATTAAATGTATACAGTCTCTCGTTAATTATTTATTTTTGGTGAAATGTCTACAATGAAAGCTACTTTCTCGCTCTTAAAATGTTTGAAAGCACAATTATCATATTCAAAAATGTGCTTAAAAAAGAAAGCCAGCTTCTGTTTTTGCTCTTAAAATTATTTTTAAAAACGCGCTATTTATAATTCGTTGAAAATTTGAGATATTATCAAAGATCGTTTTTGTCTATTCATTCATTATTTTCAGTTTGAATTTTAAGTTTATAATTATGCATTTTCGCTCTGTGTTGAAAACATAAATAATTCGTTCCAAAAAAGGATCTTTGACTTTTCCTTTAAAACAAATTTCATTGATATATTCATAAATTTGGTTATCGAACGAAACCGATCAATGAAGTAAGTGGTGCATAAAAAAATTGACAAGCAAAATACTCGAGAAAAAAAAACTTTTGAGTGTTTAAAGTAAGCCTCAATAATCGATTAATATTTAAAAAATAAAGCCTAAAAAGAATACAGTTTCTGTCAAATTTTTTTGTCATCTTATCCAAAAAACAATTCATTTAGTTATCTATCGCAGAAAATTCTGTCAGAAGTTATAATATTTTTGAAATAATCATTTTTTAATGAAATTGTTCACGCTCAATTACTTTTCAGCTTACAAAACTTTTTAAAAACGAAGTAGCTGTTAATAAGAATGAAATATCTTTAAAATAATTTAGTTTAATCATAATTAAATGTTATTTATCTTTTAAATTTTATTTAAAAAATAAAAGTGCTATTTTAAATGATCAAGTCAAGAAAGCATCATCTTAAAAGTTTAATAGTTAAAGTTGTTATGCCATATTTTTCACTTTCTGAAAGTTTATTTTTGTTTTTTAGTCCAATAGCTTCTCTTTGCATTTTTGAATTGTAATAAATGCCTGTCATCTAGAAAAGTAGTTTTGCGAAGAAAATTTTTGTAAAAAAGAGAAAACATCGATTTTTTAAAGTTTATAAACTATCATTGCTTATCTTATGTTCAAAAAACAATATTTGAAAAAAAATGCAAGTAAGAAAGATAAAATGCTATGGGATGTCATTTTTAATCGGTAATGTGCCAAATTTTTCGTCTTTATTTGCATTCTTATTATTTAAAACATTTTCGATGACAAAGATATAGTATCGCATAAATTCAGAGATTTTTCTCTCCTTTTATTCAAGCTAACAACAAAAGTTTTGCTTTTTTTAAATTCATGTTTAAAACGCTTATTTCCTATCTGACCTGTTTAAAATTAAAAGTTAAAAATCAAAGTACAGCATAAAAAAACATCTCAGGACATAAGAAAAAGAGCTACAGGGCATTGTATCCAAAGCAGATCATATGTATTAAAGTCAGCATACTATTTTCAATCAATGAAATGCTTTACTTTCAATATTTTGCTATTTCAAAAACCAAAATTTTTCCTTATAACTTAAAATCGATTATTTTTTCCTCTTTTAAATGTTGATAATTTTTCATTTCTAAATTTTTATTTAACTTTTTTTTGTTTAAAGATATTTTGTGATCGAACTTTTGAAATTTTGACTTTTGGAGGTTGTTCGATTACAGAAAAATAGTAAAATAAATTTTCCAGCTTAATTAACTCGAACTGCTCTAACTACATCTCCTAGCACTTTCAATAGCAAAATTAAGAAGCTTAAGCTTAATTCTGTATAAAACTAAATTCAATTTTAAATTAAACTAACACAATCATGTTATTTGATATAGTTTTTAATATTATTTTATATTAAGTAATTTTACATCGTTGAGGTTTTACGCATCCTTCAAAAATTTGTCCGTTTTATCACGCATTTCTTCTTCTAAATAAATTTCTTCTTCTTTGTCGCAAAATTTAGCATTGAACGAACATAATACTTCATTGTTACTCACAAGTAAATGGTCAGCAAATGGATGGTAAAATTTTTTAGATTTAAACCTGATATTGAATCATTTTACTTCGAATCGCTTCTTCTTTGATTTAACACAAGCTGCTGATTTTCAAATACGTTTATTGTTAGATGAATTATTCAACGCATTTTGTTCACTCCCTTTTTCAAACTTAATTTCGAGCACCTAATCATAAAGCTCATAAAATTGTAATCTTCCGATATTGATTCAGCGTAAAATATTCTACGTGACAATTTATTATTCAACAAATGCAGACAAAATTCAATCGAAAAAATGTCCAATTCAATACAAGGATGCGAGCCTTTGGCAAATAAAAGGTTTTCGTGTGAAGAGAATACGTTTTCTTTTCATACGTTACAAATATGGATTGAAAAGAGAGAAAAAATTTGAATTCTTTTGTTTGCCGCTCGAAGCACAATAAAATGAAGCATTGTTTGATTTCCATCATAATTATTACACGATAATCAGTTTCTTCTTTGAACATTGTAAACATTTGCAAGCAAAGTATGCATTGCACACTGTGCAGTGCATAATTTTTTTTTTTACTTTTGCAGAGTTAAGAAAATTATTACAAGAGTCGAATAATAAGCTTAACTTATGCATTCATTATTCAAAAATTAAGAACGTATCGAATTCGAGCTTTGAAAATTTCATTTTCATTAAAAATTTTCATGCTTGGCATTTAAAATTATCTTCAAAAAGCACTTGTTTGCTCATAATAAAAATGCGAAGTAAAAGTAAACTCTGATCTGAGATAAAATACCAATGAAAGTGCGAGTGACGATTGGAACGCTTTCATAGAATTTGTCAAAATTTAGCTCGAATCACTCATTAAATTTCAAAAAAGCTTTTTCAAACAAATAAATTCAATGAAAAGTTTCATTTCATCTCAATGCAGAAAATTGTTACTCGAAATAATAGCATTCGAACGCTTCGTTAACTATTATTTTCAATATCGATCGAGTCTTTTGAAACTTTATGAAAAAGCAAAATATGTTCGCTCTAAATTTAGTTTCACACTTGATTTCATGTTCAATTATGATTTTGTTTTGAGGAAAATCATTTATCATATAGCAAAGATTTGTCGAAGTAAATAAAGCGAAAAAAATTGTTTAAACTTAAAAAATTAAAATATAATTTATTTTAATTGGTAGACTTTCAAATAAAATTATAGTGGGCAACAAGATCAATAAGAAATCCTAACGAGAGAGTTACAAAAATGGAAATTAATATAAAAATTTGAATTTTCAATTCTTTTGCTACTTTGAATCATAAATCATAGATTCACTTTATTTTCTAATGTATAACAACTTTAATATTTCAGATTTAGGAATAAAAGGTAAGATTTTTTCTCTAAAAAAATGTTAAAAAATTTACATTATTTTAATGTGTTCGAATTCGAAGCCAAAAATGATCATAAGAAGCTTTCTAGTAGCAATATAAGTTCACTTTTGACATTTTTGCTACATAAACTTTAGAAAAAGCATCTCATTGCTTTTTAAAAATCTTTTTTAAAAGTTTCAGTGAAATTGAATTTTTTAGAATTTTCAAAGAATGTAAGAAATTTTTAAACAGTTATTATTTATATTAGATAAAGAAAACGCTCATTCGTGATGTTGATGTTTAATTCTCTTAATGTCAAAGTTTGAAAGTTCTTGCATTCCTATTATTTCAATTTTTATATTGAAAACTTGTTACTTCCATCTAAAAGATAGCTGAGCGCTTGAGGTATTTAATGTCAAAAAAGAAATTGAGAAAAGAAGAAAGGCGGAAAAATAAGCTTTCTTTTCCTCTAGCAAGGCTAAAACATGATTGCGTAATCATTTCTTAAAGCTTACACAAGAGTTTTCTTTTAAAAAAATAATCTAGATGAAAAATTGCTTTACAAAGATTCATTTTGATAGACATTTTTGCTGAAGGGTTGTTTTCGAAACTAAAACAGACAATGAAGTTCGTATAATTAACAAGATAAGCTTCAAGGAAAAGTTTCGATGATCTATCGTGTCTACTATTCTCGTTTGCACGAGCCAAACTTCCCAAATAGCTGTTTTAACAGGTGAATAAACATAATAAAAAAGAGATCTGATAAAAATTAAATATAAGTGGCCTACTTTTGGATATTGTCAACGAAAAAATAGCTTTTCGACGAATCACCTTTTAACGAGAATATTTCTCGCTAAAAGCAGTTGCAAAATTTAACACGCATAGAAGCTTTAGAAAATCTTGCATGAAATTAAAAACCATAATGCTTTAATATTTAACAACGTAAGAGAGCGTTTTATTCACAAGTTAGTTCACGAATACACTGTGAATACACTCTCATCCTTCTCTTATATAAAAAAAGAATATCTCTTAAGCTCTCGTTAAATATTTATCATCACATTATTCGATAAGTTACACAATGGAGTAAATTATTTAAATTTCAATTATTTTAAATTATTGATGCCATAAGATATTCAAAATTATTTTAACATAATTGAATATTTAAATCATACCTTAAAACGAAATGGTTAAATAACAATTATAACGTAATGATTAATAATGACAAAATGAACTACGTTGATCTCAAAAAAATATATCGAGTAGGAAAGCTTTTATAATACTTTCATTGAAAATTTCTACCATATAAAAACTTAAGAAAAGAAAAATAAATTTTCTTTCATGATGATTAGAATAAATCAAGCTTTGCTGGTTTAAACTTTTATAACTTAATGGCGTCAAAGCTTATAAAAAAGTTTAAAAAATTTTTTCTTTTTCTCTTTAAATCTTAACTAATCTTACAAAATTTAGTTCAATCTTTTTCATGCTTTTTAAAAAAATTAAGAATTGAAGCCGCAGAAAGCAGCAAACATATTGCGATGGTTTCAATGAATGGCTTAGCCGAGACTAAAAAATTGATTCGCTTAAGTAAGAGAAATGGTAGTGATAAAAGTTTTTCAAACAAAAGTGTTAGAAAAGTTCTTCTCATTAAACATCATATCCGTTGATGTCAGCAAAATTGAATTAATCACAAGAAAGCTTCTTGCTTGGAAAATTATTTTCATTTCTAATGGAGAAATACACTCTCCAAACGAAAATATTGTTTTTTCAATTGAAAAAGTTATGTAAAACGAGGGTCATAAAACTAAAATTCATTTAAGTATTTCAACAAATTCTATAAAATTAAACATAGAATTTAATAGAGCTCATAAAACTAGAAAGAAATTATCATATTTAAAATTTCTATTATTTTTTTTCATCTTTTGATTAGTTGAAATTAACAATTGTGGTGAGTGTGTTCATCATTTCAGATAAGAGCACTTTCGCCTACGCATAGATGATAAAAAGTCTAAACAATTACTTCTAGCACTATGTCGCACACATCGACTAAAGTTATTCTTTTTTGTGTATACTCATTTCTATAAGAAAAGATAATCAAGAATGTATAAATACGCAATTTTAGCTAGTCTATAGTTTCAATGCATTCAGTTTTAGTTTTCCGTTTATTAAACATTAAAAAAAATTATGTGGTAAAAAACATAAACTGAGAATAAATATTTTCTTTTAGTTTCAAATAAACATTTACATTAAAATTTTGTTAACCATAAAGAATGATGATACAGTAAATCAAATAAAAATGAAAAAGTTAATGAAATACCGAAAAAATGAAATTAAAATTAAAATATTTGACATAAATGAACAAATAAACGAATTCACAATTAATCAAGTGAAGTGTTTTTTCGCATAATAATTGATTTTGCAATTTGATAATCAAGCAATGAAATTGAAATAAAGCTGTGTTCTATATTACGGTCACTAATTTTCAAATCACAAAAATTTGACAATTTAATTGATGATATTAATTGAGCCATAAAAAATTTTTGCTTTAATCTTGCAAAATGAATACAAATGTTCAATATTTTATTCGAGAGGAACATTTTAATTTTCAAATGTCTCCCAATTAATGACAAAATTGACTAAAATCGTTTATTACCAGTTATCAAATCACATATTTTTCTATGATTGCAGAAATAAACTTGGAATTTGTTTCATGGCGTAATAATCTCGAAAGTCTATCTACGGTGATTATTTTTGCATAAGATATTGAAATTTAAATTTTCTAATCTTAAAAGTTACTCTAAACAAGCGTCACTAATCTGATAATCAAGAATCAAACAAATTTAACAATTAAACGGATAGAAACAAAAATTAAATCATTCGGTTTTAACTTTGTGAAAAATTCAAATCAAATTGCAAAATAACTGTTTGGCATTTAGGGATTTAAAAAAGTTGGTAAAAATTTTTGTAAAATATGAATGTAAAGCAAAAATTTGCCTGTGAAAAAAAGTAATAAAAGAAGCAATCAAGACAAAAGAATAAGGTAAATCCACGAGAAAAAAAACAATTTAGTTTCAATGATTAAAATCTTTCGGTAAGTGATTTTTTAAGCTTCTCAAGCTCTTTCGAAAGATAAAAAAGAAACTTTAATCTTAAAAACAAAAAACTCGATAAAAGAAAAAGATTTTGAAAAAAAACAATTTCGAGCTTATTTTAGAATCTCGAGAAATAAAAATTGGGTTCAGATAATATTTGCACTTATCTTTGCAATTTTTAACAGATGTTCACATTGTTAAAATACAGCATTTAAAAAATTTCTTTTGAAATAACGAAAATTGCGATCATTTAACGAAATAAAAGCAATTTTTGCAAAAAGAAAATATTTCGCTCAACTCGAATTAAGCAAAAAATTTGCATTTATTATCATCATTTAATTTTAATTTTTATCAAATACGAGCTTTGTATTGAATAGAAAAATTTTGCAAGTCAAAAGCACTTCAAATGTGCAAAAAAATGTTTTAAAAATATACAAAACAATAAGTTGAGAGTGTAGTAAAAAAATGAGTGAAAATTCTGAGTTCACAAAATAAATTTTATTCGGTTTTCTCTAAATAAGAGATAAAAAAGATTGTAAAGAAAGAGGAACAAAAAGATTGAAACAGCGAATATCAAACCAATACAAGCGGAAAATTTTTTGTTCGCATCTCTTCTCTCTTTTTTTCAAATGTTACTTTTGTGTTTGCATCAAGTAAAAAAAAACTTTATCGTAGTACATTTTATGCCCGGTTCTTTAAGTAAAGCGAATCTCTTCGCTGAAAAAAAAACATTCTTCAACAATTATGCAAATTTTAACTTGAGTTTTTGCTTGTTTTGAAGTAGATGAAATACGCGCTTATGAATAGCAGCGATATTGGCGTAAGAAAACAAGCAGTGAAAAAATAAATTCAAATCCGAAATAGGAGAGCATAGAATCTGTATTTGTATATTAAAATTTTACAAGAAATTCACACTTTTTCGTGTTTTGCACTTCGCTCTCGTAAGCAAAATTAAATTATTTCTATTTCACTAACAGCAAATAAACACATCAAGTTTTTTTAACCTACTTTTTAGGCTTTTTCTAGAGAAGCTTTTTCTAAACAAGTGTTTGAAAGCGTATGCGTTCAATAAGATTTGTAAGCAAAGAAGCGAGCGAAGAAAAAATTTGGAAAACCCAATCATCTAAATGAAGAGAAAAAATTCAAAATTAAATTCCAAATAGTTTTATTCACTTCAATTTATACTCAATATTTGTAAAAATTGTTTATTGACTCTTGAAAACAACTTTGTAAATAAAAACAACTTTTTTGAAAATGAAAAATAATTTTTGGTTCACAGTGAAATATGTTTGAAGAGATTAAAAAGTGAAAATGTGATTAAAACTAAATGCTAAAATTTAAAATAAGATTAAACTTTTCAAAACTTCAAATGCGACCGAATTCAAAGTTCAAATGGTTCAATTTTGTTAAAGAACAAAAATGTAATTTAGCTGAATTCATAATACCTCTTTGATAGTTTCGTTGTGATTAAAAAATTGTTTATGGGTTCAAAAGTTTGTTTAATGGATGATTTGACTAACCCCTCATTATAATCATATAGAGGTGGGTTCTCTATATAATTAATGTTAACTTTTTGAAAAAACAACCATTTCTCGTGTGAACCAGGCAGCTTCTTACAACTTGTTAAAGTTAAAGTTATTGTTAGAAAATTAAATACGCAGTGAATATTTTTTATAAAAATTTAATTTCATAAAAATAAGCAAATTCAAAGTCAGGCGAACAAGTAATTTTAATTTTTTTTTCCTTTCCACATTTATTTTTACAATAAATTTGAGAGTAAATTAAGCCAGTGATGATTTAGCCAGAGAAAACTTTTTACACAAGTGATTATTTATCAAATTAAACTTTATTCTCTTCCGCTTATTCAATTTGCAGAGAAGTTTATTTTTCAATAAAGATGCAAAAGTTTACTTGCTCTCATTTCTGTCATGAAATGTCTCATCTCTGAAGAGACAAACAAAAAGTTCATTTAAATCATCACGCAAAGCATATATATATATATAGAATTGTTGCGATGAAACCGTGCAACGCATTGAGAAGTGTCACGAAAAGTAGTATTTGGAAGAAAAAAAAATTTTTTTTGGTTGAAATAGCATTTTGTCTTTCTTATGCTTCGAAGTAACAAAAAAGCTCAATCATTTTCACCGTCAAAAAAGGTTGAATCTGAATTGTTAAATCTATGGCCATTCATATGTAAATTTGATGGTCTCAAAGCAGTAGTCAAGTATTAAAGTTTTAAACACAAACTCTAGAAAAAAAATCAGCAAAGCAGATGCTTGGAAAATAGAGATTATAGCGTGCCTCAAATGAAAAACGATTTAATCGAATAAATAATTTAAAAGCAAAAAGGAAATGAGCTCATTTTAATATGTGCAAGACGATGAGTTCGAAAGGATTGCTCATTTACATTTTTAATTAAAACACTTCAAAGTGACAGTTCCCTTGAGAGTGAAGAAAATTGCATGCAGCAGTTTAATGATAATTTTATCAATTAAAATTAAATCGAAAATTTTGTTTTCTTACCTTTTACTTTTGCGTTTGTGAAAAGCTTTTTTGATGCGAATCAAGAGGAAAGCTGCCTTGTCGAGCGTCAACGTGCCCATGGCTTTACTCGAGCCCGAGCAGGTTGAGCTCGAACTCGCACCGCAGTCCGATTTCGAAGCACTGAGATCATTTTTAGACGATTTGAAGCTAGAAGTGGAAACGTTTTCACGATGCATTTTGCACTTTTTCGTTTTCTCCGAAGAACTCATCGTCGCTATTTTCATCGAATGCTTTGTCGTCTTCGAAACGTTCGCGAAAAGTAAAATTCATTTTTCGCAAAAGAAGTTAGCAAAAGCAAGCCGAAGAGACCGGCTAAAGTCACCAGCGTAATTCCTCGCTAAAAGTCGCGCGATTTGTTGTTGCGAACAAATACAACTGTTGAAAAAAGTACGATTATAGAGTTGCGAAAAGTTACGGCGGTTCATTCGCGAAATGCTTTAGACGCATATTCCATCAAAATGCACGTTGGCGTTGCGCTTCGGTTTATACACACTCACACACAGTGTTCTCCTCGTGATCAATACATTTTCAAACATAGAACACACACACACACACACAACGAGTTACACCCAGCATTAGAGAAATCGCACCATTGTTGCGTTTGCAGGTTAACAATTCGGAAGGATTTCACAATAAGTGCCTTATTTGATTAATTTTTATTACATTTTACTACTCTTAAGTCTTGCGGACACTCGCTTTACTGTTAAGGACACTATCTTTGAGCGCGAAATGGAATCGGAACTAATTCTAGTTACTAGTATAACTAAACTAGAACGAACTTAACTGACTTACTAGTAAAGGCGACAACGGTGCGATTTTTCTAACGCTGAGTGTACTATTACTGTGCAACGTTACACCAAAAATGGGCAGCTTGTGCATTGTGTGTTTCAAGCGGATACAGAGGCCTATGTTTTGCGAAACCAACAAAGAGAAACAGAGAAAAGCGAAGAGAAGTGAAGTGATGAAACGAAGAGTAGAAAAGAAGTGAGAGAGATTAAGATAGCAACTCTTTGATGATTCGTTTTCTCGTTTTTAAAATTATGCGATTTTCGTTAAAATTCAAATTGCTTCAAGTTTTTTTTGCGAAGGGTATGAACGAAAAATTTCTAAAAAATATTTTTTGCTTTGAATGAATGATGGTTACTATTTGATCGCGAAAATACGACAATCAAATTATTCATCGAATTCAAATTTAACGAAGACAATTGCCAATTTATTCGTTGAAATTTTAAACTTTGAACAGCGAAGAAAGCATGTTGATGTAGCCAAGAATTGTTTGTGAATAAGAAAGAGTGAATAGGTGAACAGAGAAGAGGAAACAGCGAACGATTGAGCGAATGGATTCGTTTATTAGCGGAAAGTAAATTAGGAGTACGCCGTTGATTACAATTTAGAGTAACATTCTTTAGCACAAACATAGGAAGCATGAGAACACGTTTTGGTATATGAAAAATAAAATAAATAAATAAATAAATGAGTGCAAACAAAGAAATAAGAGCTCAATCAAAAAAGTAAACAGCTGATGATCGATCGTATCAATCAAAAAGTGACACTAACCTCGTTATTAGTATCTCTTCGATTCGATCGAATTGATCGAAATCAGCTCTTCGATTCGGCAGAGCGAAAATGTGTTTTCGTGTACTTTAATTATGAACAGATTTTAAACTTTTTTTTAGAGACAATCTGTTTTGCCGATAAACACTGATTTCGGCTTATCGTTTTCAACTACTCGTTAACTACGCTCTCGACAGGCGTATTGTTATTGAATGCAGAATACAGAGTCACTTTTATTAATTCATAAATAAACAATGGAAAAAAATTACCCTTTTATTTGGCCGCAAATAGCACACTGAAATGTGAACCGAGTAAACTAAGCGAAACGACGCGTAAAACCATCTTTTCACATGTAATTTGCCATTTTGTTACTGGTATGTGAGTGTGTTTGTGTGTGTGTTACTTTCTCTTGAACCTGTCCGAAAACGCTCGCAACGCTTCCAGCGTCCAGGTGAAAGTAAGTGAAAGCAATTGAGCACTGATTTAGCTGCTTCTCGCTATGTTCACTTTGCGTAACACAATATTTAAGGCAGATGGTAAATAGAGGACATATTATCTGTTTTTCTTCCGGTTAGCAACCTTTTATCATGACTAGAGATTTTTCTGTTAGATGTTCAGTTTTTGATGTTCTAGCGTTAGTTAGATGCTACGTAAACTTTTTTTGAGTAAATGAAATGATATTCGACTCAGTTGTTTCTTCAAATTAAATTCAATAATTCTTTACGAAAAACAATTCTCTATATTTAGCTAATTAGGAGAGTTCGGTCTTAAGCAATAGTTTGATAAAACTTTGTTACAAACTAAAAATTCAACTCCTTTATTAAAGCGAAATTCAAATTCGATATTCGTGTTCATTTTGAATTTCTTTTTTTGAAATAAAACCGAGACACGATTTTTTAATATGTCAATATACAAGTTGAACACAAAGAAAAAGCAACTTTTTTCGTTAACTAATAACTTCTTTGAAACTCGGAATGTCATTTAAAAATTTTTTATTTTGCACCATTTTGAACGTCTGCATTTCTACTATTTGTAGTCTTTTTTGCTCCAACAATCGATTTATAGCTGCATTATTGAAAATAGCTAAAGATGAAACTCGTTTTCCATACAAATAACATAACTTCTCCTTTTCATAATCAACTAAAAATGTCACACTTAATTTTTGTACGAACTATACATAAGTAAAAAGGTATAATGGTTTCTGAATTCCATTATTTATTTTCTCAAAATACAATGAAAATCCACTATTTTTACTTGCATAAAATCCTTATAAATTCATTTTTACTTCGTTAGATAAAAAAAAACTTTCACATTTTTTGTACTAAATGCAGTGACAAGTATCGAATGCAAACATCATTATGCTAAAATTGTCTCCATTATCGTTGAAAAATTTAACTGAACCTTGCTATGTCTAGAAGATAAAATATCAAATATAATTTTAGAAAGCTAAATATTGGCGCAAAACATGTATAGCAAAAATTTTGTCACAAAAGAGATGAATTACATCTAAATTGAGAGCGATGCTTGAAGCTGTCAAAAAATATGATTAATTTTTTGTCTTTCAGAAAACTGCTTGTTCTTGACTTCTAGCGATCAAAATTTACTCGTCTATGTATGTGTGTTAAAAATATTTTTTCTTTTGAAAAATTTTCTCGGGCGAAAATTTTATGATTAAAATTTTTTCTTATTCTATTTACACATGTTTGAATAGTTTTGTCGTAACATAGGAACCTATTTAAACAAAAATTTAAACAAATTCTTTTATCAGTTTTTTCTTTGAAAAAATTTTTCGTCGAAATTGAATGCGAGAACAAATCTAAGATGAAAAGATTTTTCATTTTGTGTAAAATAAACAACTTGATATTTGAACATTTTTCTCGCGGAAAAGTAAGCTGATAAAATTGATGATCTGAATTACAGAAATGATTTTATCGAATTACTTGAAGAGTGAATTCGAACCCTTTAAAGAAATAAAAATAGCTGATGATCATTTTCATTCACATTCATAAAGTGAAGAGCTCTAATTAATGTGAGCCCAAAAGAGAATTTTAGTGAAACTTGAGCATTCCAAAGTATTTATTAAACTCTTTGTACAGCATATCATTTCCGCATTTAAATTGTGGATATCATTTTGAT
The DNA here is from genome assembly GCA_003675995.1 of Dinothrombium tinctorium. Taxonomy (NCBI): domain Eukaryota; kingdom Metazoa; phylum Arthropoda; class Arachnida; order Trombidiformes; family Trombidiidae; genus Dinothrombium; species Dinothrombium tinctorium. Next base: position 212 of record NCKU01001440.1, on the reverse strand, counting down.
GTAAATGGTGAACTATCAACAAAAATCGATTTTATACTTTCTCTCTTGCTCTCACCTACCCTATTCCTATCCCTTTCCATATCTCTAGGCTTAATTACTAATTAACGTCAATTGAAGTCTTCGTGACTTTTTTTAAATTTTTTCCATTACGAATAATAATTGCTATGATTATTAATTAGCAAATTTTATCTCTTACAAGGAATCTATTTTTT
>NCKU01001439.1:0-25684 GCA_003675995.1 Dinothrombium tinctorium | reverse complement strand
TGCGAAAAATCCGAAAAACGGAAGTATAAAAAGTAAAAGCAGAGCGAACAAAGCAAAAGTCCAGAGAAAGCGAAAAAAGGTCAAAAATATTTTTATTTTTAGAATTATATTAAAATATTGTGAAAAATACAGTTTTCAACGACAAACTGAAAAAAGAGTTGGGTCTTAAAGTATGTCGAACAAATTATTTCTAAATATAAATTTATTANAATTACCTTTTATAAGTTTCATTTTAGAAAGTTTTATAGTAGAAATAAATTACCGATCATAATTTAAAATTTTGTAAAAAAATTAAGCAAAATTGACAAGGGAATTATATAAAAATTTCACGTGATAAGTGAAGGGTTAAAATGTAAAAAATTTTTAAACTTCATACCCTTGACAACCTGTATAATGCGCAAATCGGAAAGATGGCTGCTATAATTTAACACTTAAGCATAACATTATAGCTCCTTTAATTTTATATTATGCTTATTTTGATATCGACAGAATATGTAGATACCTTTTGTTAGATGTGTCACAGCTTACGCAATAATTTTTAAATGTTCCTTAAAAACTGTTTTCCACATTTTAAATAAAGTAAAAAACGTATAAATGCACGCTTATTTTATAAAAAAGAAAAAGAATTATAAATGAGCATGAAAAATAGTTTACAATCTAGAGTCAGCAGATTAGGGTCAGCAGTTTCTTCAATTTTACAAAATTTACAAAATAGGGTCTGCAAAGTCTGCAAATTAGGGTCTGCTAAGTCTGCAAAGTCTGCAAAATAAGGTCTGCAAATTAGGGTCTGCAAAGTCTGCAAAATAGGGTCTGCAAAGTCTGCTAAGTCTGCAAAGTCTGCAAAATAGGGTCTGCATATTAGGGTCTGCAAAGTCTGCAAAATAGGGTCTGCAAATTAGGGTCTGAAAAGTCTGCAAAGTCTGCAAAATAGGGTCTGCATATTAGGGTCTGCAAAGTCTGCTAAGTCTGCAAAGTCTGCAAATTAGTGTTGCCCCTGCTTTCAATGTAAACATCTTTTTTGAGCTCATATATTCTGATATCAATTATGAGTTTTTGCAACACACTGAAGTATGTTTTCGAAAGTAGAATATCCTTTTTTCCTCACAGCAGTAGTTAGATCGGAAGCCTTAGAGTTCAATATTTTTCCACATCTCATCTCAACAGAAATCATTGTTTTCTATTTATTCTTTCTAAAATTTTGCTTTATTTTCAAACAATTAAAGCGTTATATTCAAATTTCATAGAAGCCGCTCCTCGCTCATTAAACATTATTTCAATTTGGAAAAATAAATAATTTAAGTTTTAACATTCATAATTCATTCGAGTTTATCTTATAATTTAGCTTCACTTCACAGCGCAGCGTGTCGCCAACTTTCTTAGCGAATACAATGTTTTATATTTTTAGCATAAACTTTGTTTTGAGGCTGCGCTTGCTTTTCATGTTCACTCTTTACAATAATCAATCGTTTTTCAAAACATATTATTCGCTTTATTTAATTTAAAAAACATCTCAAACTTTTTCATTTTATTTTCATTTTAATACAAAAAATTCAGCGGTAGAAAACATCGACGTTTATTTCTTTCTGGCATTTGCTTTTGAACTTGTTGCCGAAGTAAAAAGTGAAAAAACATTTTCTTAAGCATATATTATCCTCACTGTTTTGCTTATCTCTAGCTTAAAAAGTAAACAAATAACAAGCGAGGAAATTCATTTTATGCTTTTTTCGTCTTAAAACTAAATTCGACTCAATGTTTTCGTAAAAATTCAGCGAGCATTCGACACACTCGTGAAAATGTTTGATTTTTGCAAAAAACTATTATAAGTGACACAAATTTGTTGTATGTCAGATTAACTTTTCAATTGTTTTATGTCAATGCCATTTCGAAAGCTATTAACCTTAATATGCTCAAAGTGAAAAGGTTTGTTTTGCTTTAATGTTCAAACGAATTCTAATAACAAGCAGCAATTATAAAATGATGATAATGGCTGGTCCAATTATCATTATGGTTAAGATAGATTTTATAATCCAAACGAAATCGCTTTGAAAGTTTCAAAGTTTTTTATATGCTACATGCTCTGAACCTTTTTTCTTTCAATTCTCTTGTTTTGAGAATTTTAAGGTTCAAAAAGAAACTTGATCAATCAAGCGTTAATATTCAAGAATTCATAAAGCGCAATTTTTCGTTTCTAATGAGTTCAACGAAAAAGTTTAGTTACTTACCATTATGACCAGAGGCATTTAAACCACTAGGACGGATGCGAGAATCATATGTTTGCTCTCCAATTATTGAATCGAGTATTCTTTTTTCAATGGTTCTTAAACTAATGCCATATGCTAGCCTTAAGATACGAAAGTTGAACATCAAAATGATTGCGTCAAAAGTATTTGAATTTAAGTTTTTCTTTGAACGTAAGTTTTGAAAGATCTAGTGAATCACGCTAATGAATTAGTTTTTAATTTTCGTTTTTCGTTGATTTCTTTTCAAAAATTCCATCTTTTCAGTTTCTCATTGAAGTTGAGTCAATGAATGACTATTGACTTATAATTCAATAACTTAAAAAATCTGTTTGAAACTGAATCAGTTACTTTTATAGAGAGAAAAGGATCGCATTCACTTTCAATGCGAGCTTTACTTAAATTTTTAAATAATAAGCAAAACATTTGAAGTCGTTTAACCCCTTCTTGTTATTTTAAAATATTTTTAAAGTAAACAACTTCTTCGAAGATGCCTTCGCTTGAGAGTACCCTTTGCACTCTTTGTAGCATTTCAAACGTTACACCTATGTTACGCTGTGTTACATCATTGCTTTCAAGTGAACTTTGACATTTACTTTTTTTGATCTTCTTCTAAGCTCTGTTTGATTTAAGTTAAGCCTAGTAATTGATAGTTTTAATCGCCATCAAGACCGAGACCGAGTCTGAACGAGAATTTGTTTTAATTTGATGAAAATGTCAAACGTTCTCTTGGAAAAGATGCTTACGATCATCTTTTTATCTTTGAATACCACATAACCTTTCGCTTTCATCATTAAATACAAAATGTAATGTTCATCTGTTTTTGCTTTAAGAATCGAGCAATCTCATATATCACTTAATCATCAAAATGTGCACTTAATTCTCTGGTACACATTTTGAGGATTCATTTTGAAGAGTTTTTCATTGCAAATTCTGGCCGAGAAAAAAAAACAACAAAGCGAAGCAAGAAAACAAATGAACAGCGAGTGAATGAGAGAAGTGAAAGCGATAAATGCAAAGTAAGAAGTGAAATTATGAAAGCAGAGGAAAAAGCGAGAACAGAGAAAAAATTTGCAAAGGTTGATGATGGTGTTAGATAAATATAAACACAAGTGCAAGTATCTTTTGCACTCAATTTCTCATCGCTGATCACTTAAACTTTTCGTGCACTTAAAATTTTTTTCTTAACTCAAAAACAAAAAACGCTTTCGCTTCATTTTAGTGTCGATGCATTTGATTCAGCCACTTTTTCACTGCTTTTACTAAAGTAAAACATTCAAATATGAATCAAGTAGAAAGAAGAAAATTACATTTTCGCTTTTAATATTCGTTCGACTCTCACCGCGAATTGAGAAATGATTTCGTTTCGCTAAGAAACCTTTCTAAAGATAAAAAAATGCAAACAGATTTTCTCGTAAATATGTAAATAAACTGTTTATTTTATTATCATCGATTTTCGAAATGTAAGCCTTATTTGAAAAGGTTTCACAAGAAAAATTCGATTTTCTCTCTCGTTTGGAATTTAAGTTTATTTTCAGTCGTTGAATGAAACCTCTTCGAACGCAATATGGAAACGTTTGATCGATAGAATTCACATTTAATTCATGATTATTATTCTTAGGAACGCCGATGTAAAAGTCACGCAATAAACTCTGTAATTTAAATGCTTTCGTTTTAAGTTTTTTTTTGTATTAAATTTTCATGAATCGAAAATGGTTTCGCAGCAATATTAAACTCTTCCTCGTTTTAACTGTCAAATTCTTTCAATATTTCAAATCCTTTCTGAAAAATGTGTTTTTCGCTACAAATTTTCTTGGTCAATTAGAAAACTTACGCCATTCAATTCAAACTATTATCTCATACAAAATGTTCAAAGGATTTTCATATAGAGAAAAGGGAATTATTTTCATTCATTTTGAATGCATGAATATATTTCATTTCACTCACCTCATAAATAAAACCATCGTAAATGCTTTTGACAACAAAATCTTCATCTTCAATCTTATGTTACCCACGCTCCGTTAAACTTTCTAATAAAGATATGCAGCAGTGAATAATTTATCGATTCAGCGATTAAAATTAACCATGTAATCACTTTTCTCGAACGCTTATTGGGAATACCATATTTTTACTTATTTTGTTGAACGCTAGAAATTCATCATAATCCTCTTGAGAAGTTGTGTGGTCTTGAAAAAGGTAACAAATTTTAAGGTATCGTTGAAACTCAATTGCAGTAAAAAGTGCTACCGATAACTTATGAGAACTTATGTCAACTTTAATTTATGAAGCATTAGAATATACAGGATGACAAAGAATGCGGAAGCTTTTTGATTTAATATAATTTTGAAGAAATGATTTTTTTAATTTTCTTAATGAAGCAATATGATCAATTATGAATTAAATGTTGTTAATTTCGTTATAAAATATTTAAAAAATAAAAAGAATTTAATAAATAGAGCCACACATGTTGAAAAACTTTTTTAATGCTTTTTATGATTTTAACTTTAAAATTTAAATTAAAATTTTTTTTAATGCAACAGAAAGTAGAGAGAGATGAAAAATTCAGAGCTTTTTTTTATAAATTATGCTTAGTAAAAATCATAATTTTCTTCGAAAACTTCAAATAAAACATCAAATAAACAAACATGATAATTTCAATATTTAAATAAAATAAAATATGAATAAATAAATTAATTGCATGAAATTTGCTCAAAATGAACATAACCAAAAAAAACAGCTTAAAGACAAGATAAGAACACATCACGTAACGACATCAAGCTATCTAAATATTTGGATAAAGTGACGATGCAGGAGAAAAAAAAAGAAATTGCACACAAATTTTCACCCGAAGGATATACTTTTAAAAATTCTCTTCATATGCAAATTTCAAACGAATTTATAAAAGAATTCATTCATAGCCGCTTGAAACTTGGAATAAACTCTTAAGACGCTTGCCATAAGTTTTTATCAACTAAGGATTTTTTTTATCAATCTCAATTGTGGGATAAGCATTATTGTAAAATTTTGATGAGATTTTTATTTGAAAATATAAAAATGCAAACCTTCCAAAGAACGATTTTATCTCTGGCAAAAGAGCTGTAAATAAAAATAAATGTTTAAAACTAATCAAAAGAAGATTCTCATTGCATTGATTATATTTTCTCTAGATCATTATCATTATTCGCTTTTACATTTCAAAATTTTTGTTTATTTTTGAACAACAAATTTAAAAATGTAATAAATAAATAGACAGCAATAAAAAAAGATTGCGAAGAAAGATAATTTATTTCAACTGTTAAAGTGGTTAATCATTGAGATTTTAATACAATTAAAGAATAATTAAAGATTATCTTTTGGCATATCAGTTAATTTGCAGTAATGTAACATGAAAATTAGATTACGTATCAAGTTAGTAAAAAATGGTTTTGCTGATAAACAATGATTAACATACTGAATTTTTTCAAACTTAGTTCACGAAAACTTTTTTAGAAATTATTATTTGGAAATATTTTTAATTGAACATAAGTTAATTGTTATAATTTCAAGTCCTATTCTCTTCCTGATAAGAATTGAATTCAAATAGGTAAAAAGTAAGTGAAGTAAAAATCCAAAGCATCGAATCAATCATCTTTCGAATCGGATCATTTGTTTCATTTTTGCTTAATTAAAAATAATAATAAATGGAATAATAAAATATTTTAAAACTTTTATTGCTTGGGTAAATAAAGTAGACGAATCGGAATTATTTTGTTTATAACAAACTTAAAATTTCAGACAATTTTTTCGAAATATTTAATTATTTCCTCCTAATTAGTTGTATTTAAATTTGTTATAATTAGTGAAATGCACACTGTCTCAGTATATTTTGAGAAAGTGATGCATGAAAAATGAAAGACTACAAAATTTCGTCTGGAAGACTAAAAATACTCTTCATGAGTAAATTTCAAACAATTTCATAAAAAATTTTTTTAATAATCTCATAAGACTTTAATTAACTCTTTCCATAAGTTTTTATCAAGGAAGGATATTTTCATCAACCATCATTGTGTGATAAGCATTATTTTTTAATTTTAATAAAGTATTCTATTGTTTATTCATAATAGTTTCTATTATTATTTCTAAATTAAGTTTCTTTATTCAATATTCTAGAATACTTAATTCTATTATTCTATTCACTCTTAATTTATATTAATCATGTATTTTAACTTTTATGATTTTGATAGAATTGAATTTTATATAAAATTCTCAATTTAATTAACTTCCTTAATAGATGAAAGTGAAGCTGGTTAGAATTGAAAATAGTAATTCTACCAACAAATAAATATGAATTTCTATAAGAGATTTAAAAAATTATTTTATCCAACTTACTTTACAATAAAAATTAAAAAGTAATCCACTTGTAACCAAATAAGTGTCGAAACGAACAAAAAACGTAAACATTAACTTAAGCATAATAAAGTGCGCGTGAAAATGAATTTTAAATGAGTGTCTTCTATTTAAAGTTATAAAAGAATTTACATACTATGTGAAGAAGCAAAAGATGACGTTTCAAGTCAACAACAAATTCTTTTGTACAAAAAATTTTTAGTAACAACCCGCTTGCGTTTAGCGAATTGTGTAATACTGAGAAGTTCTAAAACTATAAAAAGTCACCAAAAATCACACGATTCACTCGTGACAAATTAGAATGAGTTTGTTTTCATCGAATTGTGCTACATGGCATTTCGAAACTTTCGTGAAAAAAAATTTACGATTTGCTAGCAGTACAATAACAAGGCAAATAAAAACGGCGTTTAGAAAAAAGGCGTCGAGCCAGAAATCTAAAATTAAAAATACTTTTCTGATTGCACGCGCTTTGACATGTTGAAAGACGTTCATTTATTAAATGAGAGCGTTTCGTTCTTTAAAATTCAGAAATATTACCCTTTAAAAATAAATTCATCATGTCAAATTTGTAAACAAATGTTAAAAATACTTTTACATCTTACTAATATTTATACACAAACAAAATTTAATTTTCATCCCAATATATTTTCATAAATGCAAAGTTTTTTTTTGCTTTACAAGCAAAGGTTGCGTTTCGGGGACAACTTTCTCTTTCTTAAAACCTTAAGAAATTACATTTAAGAACTTTAAGAAACTTAAGAACTTACATTGTTTGTTGCGAAGCAAATGACTCGAATGAATTATTCCTCATTTCAAGTTGCATTATTAAAACTAAATTGCTGCATGTTTATCGATTTAAAGAAAAGCTTCGATTTATAATTTAAAGCAGCGAGTTTTGCATATTTTATAGCATATATGCAATAACTAAATTAGTATTAGCTAAACGAAAAACAGCGGTGAAATAAATTCGATTTGAATGCCCACACAAACACACAGTAACCTACTGACTTGCATTAACGTTTGAGTTGCATTTGCCATCAAAATATGGAGTAATTATCAGCGATATGCGAGTCACGAATAAAGGTTTAAACGTGTTCGCGGTCAAAGCGAAATTCAAAACAAAACTCGTATTAAATTCTCCTTTCTCTCTCATTTGTTTGCGGTAAAAATGTGCGTTGAAATTTAAAGTTAGAAATTTAAAAATAATGAAATCAGATTTTTTTACTCAGCTCTTTTCTTTTTTCTTTTATTGCTTCTTTGCGTGTGTTCGCACTACCATTGCCGAAAGTTTCATAATAATTTCTCATTTAAATGATTTCACTGCATTGAAAAAAGTTAAAGTTCCAAGCATAATAATTTTAAAAAATTTTGAAACTTTCATCAGTTTCTATCACAAAATTTGATTAATTGATTGGCTATATATATAAGGAATCCGAAGTACGAATTTAAAAAGCGTTTTACTTGATTGCTTGGCAAAATTAAATGCTTATCTTAAAATAATTCATCTGTCAAAGTTAAAAAAAGTAAAAAAGAGGTTTGCTGTGGTAGAATGAAATTTGATTTTAAATGTGCAGGGAGCTAAAATGTTATTTATGTTGAATATAAATTTATATATTTATTTAAAACTAGGTTATTTCAAAATTAAATATATGAATAAAATAAGCAAAATTTTGGCCATCACTGTAGTTAAAAAAATATTTCACGTGTCGACGTTAAATAAACTTTATTTTTAATCTATACGATTTTCAAAATACGAAAAAAAAACTAGAAAAGAGTCTATTTACGTAAAATAGAAAGACATCGTTAAAGAATGTTGTAGGTGTTTTCACATAGTTTCATATTTTCAATGTCGAGGACGCTTCTGTTTCAAATGCAGTCGAAAGCAATTTGTCACCGAATTCGTTTTTAAAACATTTGCATTGAAATTTTTCTCAAACAAAATTGTTAATCAAATCTGCATAAAAGTTCGCTTTTCTCTTTTACTATTGATAAGCGCTTTAAAAATGAGTTTACAACGGAACACAAAATCAAACAAAATTTATTTTTGCGATTAATTCATGTAAAAACTTACTTAGCGCAAAATGAAAACTTTTAATTGCTTTTATTACATTTTTTCTTTTTGCCTTGCGAAAGGATAGTTTTTGCTAATATTATAGTGCACTTAATGCATAATTGAACACTCGAGTGAGGCAAGCAGCATGATTAATTTTCACTTTATTCTTCATCAATAAAAACTGTTTCACTCCTGGAAAAACTTGCGCTTCTTTCCAAGTGAAACATCACATTTACTCTATAATTAGACCAAATTATTTCGCTTTGTTTATTCGCTTTCTACAAATTATCGCAATCAAAATTCGCTTCATTTCACCTCATGCTTTCGGTAACATTTTAACATGATTGAAGTGATGTGCATCGGTTTATTTTAGCGCAAGCGAGCGAGCGACTCTGAAAAACTGTGCGGGAATAAAAATTAAAAAATTTTATTTTTACGCTTTCACTGAGAAAGCTTTCGCAAAATTAGACAATGAATTGCTCTTTTTTATCTTCAGAGAATTTTTTGAGTCAGTTCTTTAATTATAATTTATTGATAAAGTCAATTCTTTTTTGCGACTTTTTTAAATGATATGCATTCATTCAAACAGCGAAGGCAAGTAGATCATTGATAACTTGCTCATTATGCGTTTTTCTTCTGAAATAAACTTTTGAAGAGATAACAAATTCAAAAAACTTGCAAGAATTTATTAAAACTTTTCAATTATTTCTATGTGAACTGTCGTTAAAGTACTTTTCTACTTTCAAATCGTGTAAAACGATAAAAGACTTCCAAAGTTTGAGTATTAAGAACTCGCTAATTAAAAACGCAGAAATTTTAAAACTGATTTAATTAACAAAGGCTTAAGAATACATAGAAATCATATTTTTTCGAATTTTTACTTATTCGGACAATAGCTACGCGAAATAGAAAATTATGCTAAAACTTGAAAAAAGAATGATTTTAGTGAAACTTTGAGTCGGTAAGAATTGTGTAGAGTGAATTTAAAAAAACTTTTCGTGTTAGTGAGACTCCGTTTTTCCGGAGTTTCAAAATTTTGACGAAAAATTTGAAAAAGAGCTTGATAACTTTTATCCCACATAAGCGATAAAAAGCAGTTTCGACGTTGAAGATAGAATCCTTTATTAAAGCTTGCTTTTATGTATAATACCTTAAAAATTCATTGCGGAAATGTTACAAGCAGTTCGGAATCTTAGCAATTGCCTTTACGAAAACGGTGCAGATTCCTGCTGAAGCCATATATCAGTTAACTTCAGAGTATTTAAAGATCGTGTCTGACGTAAATAATATTGGATTGATAATTTTATTATATCAAAGAGAAAACGTTGGCTATAAAAAACTTTCACGAAAGGCTTTATTTCACCTGTCTGCGTATTCAGACGCACAATTGCCCACACAGGAGCTATCAATACCAGCGGAACTGATAAAAGTTTGAGGTACTGTTACATGTTATGAAACTATGAATGCTGCACGTTGTTAATAGAGGGCTAAAATTTAATTTCTTCAAAAAATAATTTCTGAATTATTTAAGCAATGTTCAACATGAAAGGCAACACTTTTCGAGAGCTCAAAACTTTTTAAAGCATTTAAAAGATTTTTTTTTGCTTAAATTTATTAAGAGTTGTATTTTAAACTGCTTTTTCAAATAATGAACATTCGCGATAGATAAGAATTAATCAATTATTGCTGTTATACAGTTTCACATATATTAATTTACTATCTCTTTCGTTCAAAACTGCTATTTGAAAATATATTTTTGCTGAAAGCAAATAAATTTGAATGAAACTGTAAATTCACGTGAAGTTTCTCGGTTTCATTTTTTCATAAGTTTTATTGTTTATTCTTTAGTATAATAAAAGAAAAAAATTATAAATGGACAGAAAACAGTTTCACACACACACAAAGCATACTTTACTGAGTTAACCTTTAGTATTTAAAAGCTGAGAAACAAAGTCACATTCTCTATATGAATGTATCATTATCATAATTTTTTAAAAAATGATTATGATTTATTTAAAATTTTTCAACAAAGTTAGCAAAAAGCAAAAACATTTCAAATCATCATTTATTGAAAATGGGGCATGATTAACGATGATACTTCTATGGCTCAAGTGGCTGAAAGTAATTGTTTTTGTATGATATCTTATTGCTTTTAAGGCTCAAAATAAAGCATGAAAATGAAAACGTAATGATACAAAATGAATCAATACAAAATAAATAAAATGAAGCAGACAAAAATATAAAAAAATCGAATTCTTCTATTGCAAAAACTTAAGTGGTAATAAAAAAGAGATTTGTAAGAGTGTTTTGATCGATAACTTTCTAATACGAAAAAAACAATTTGCGCTCAGAGGCAAAATATTATAAACATTACTTTCTACTCTTGAAATCTGTTGCTTTACATTAAGCTTCAAAATTGCAACTACAACCATAATTGCATTTCACTCGCCTGAAACGAAGTGAGCGAAGAGAAACCATTTCTTTACTGCACATCGATGAGTTATATTCAGCAAATTAAATCGACAAGTAATTACGTTTACATAATTGAAGTATCTGTCGTGTGTGCGTCGAAGCATTGAGTAATGATGTTCCATAAAAAGTTTATATAACTAGCGAGCACGATTCATCATAGACTTGCTCAACAACAAACAGAGGAAAAAAGTGCACACACCACTCCGCAATAACTTTTAAGCATAATATGATTAGCATTGAGTAAAATGAATTAAATGCGAACTCTTGCGCCAAGAATTAAAAGAATCATGCAGAGAAAAGAATCCAAAAAAGCTGAGATTGAGATCTTGTTGTAGCTTAAGAATAGAAATGTCAAGCAATAAAAATATAAGCCAATGGACATTTTTTGTAATCTCATACTTTCTCTTTATTGAACGTTTTCGTAATATCGCTAAGAAATACTCTCAAACATTTTTAGAGTTAATAAAGTGAAATTAAGTATGATTATTCGAACTTGCGAACATTTGTGGATAGCATTTCAGCTTTGCTTTTAATCAATGGCAAAATTGTTTCTGAAAATTACATCGTTTATACAACACGCCTTTAAATTATATTACACATTAAATAATGACTCGAGTGTTTTGTAAATTTTCATCAGCGAGAATAGCGAGAATGTGTCGACTGAGCAATTTGTTTTCAATGGTATGCTTTAGCAACAATTTGAGAGAACTCCACACCATTCCACTCCAATTGAGTCATATTTATAGTAAGCTCACGAGTTTGAACGCTTAAGTCTCAACATTGCAAAGAATTTATTGTCACACTTCATAATCATTTTGAAAAAGAAATCATGGCAAAGGGAGAATCAAACGAATAAGTTTAGAAAAAGGAAGCTGCATTGAAAGAAACCACTGTAATTCACTATCTGTATGAGGAATGTTGATTCGCATAATTTTTTTATTAATTTATAACTATACACTGATTTCTTTTTGCAAATGCTTAAAGGTGTGTACAAGCTGGCCTGTAAAAAATAATTAAAAAATTCTCAATGCCTAAAATTATGAAAAGAAAATTAGACCGCAAAAAAGATTAATTCTTAAAGATAAATAAGTTTTATGAAGTTAAAATGAACGATAATAATTTTGAATTGAATTGCGTTTTAATATCTTGTAAACGAATGAAATCTTCAAGTGAAATAAGATTGAACGTGTTTCCGAAGTAATGAGCACTTTTCATGTGTAAGCAGAGCAAGAAATTTAGTTTCGAGGCGAGAAGAGAAGAGAGAATGAAGAGAGAAATCGAAGAGCAAAAGGAGTAAGTAAAACGAGCTTTTTTGTAAAAAATTTTTTAATTACTTTTTCACGCATTGAACACTTGACGAGAGATAGGGTACACAACAGTAGTTTGCTTTTTTTCATACATATCCAGTGTATTCACATATCTTCCATATCCTCTCGAAACAAATAAGTCGTCCAATAGACGAAATTAAATAGTGCGAACATTAGTGGAAAGAAAATGCGAGAGACGACGTCGATGCGTTTCGATCGAGTCGGAAATTTTGATAACCACTTTTTCCAACAATTTCTGCGCGATTTCGTGTGAATTTCGCAAAAGTTCAAATCGTTGCGTCTTCGTTTCTGCAAACAATTCGATTGATCAGAATTTTTTTTGCTTGTTTATTGCACTTCATTCGTCAAACATTGACATTAACGTTTCTTTTCAGCGATTTTGAGCTGCTCTTTTTGAAAAGCAAACTATGAAATAAAAAAAAAACTTACACACACACAATCGTCGGCAGAATGGAATGGCTGCGCTCCCTGTTCCACATTCCATTTATTATGTGCGGTGCATGCAACTTGTTGTTTAAGAGCAGCCCTATGGGCATCACTACGTGATGCATAATTGACGAGCGCGAATTCAAGCAATGCTCCGAAAACAAATGTTAGGCAAACGCCTGTCCAAACGTCGATCGCCTTCGTATAGCTGACAGGCGGTAAAGAAGCGTTTATTCCTGAGATTTGTGTCGCCATTGTTAACAAAGTGGTCACTCCGAGTGATACTCGGGCCGGAATCGCATTCGGATCTAACCAGAATGAGACCCACGATACAATCACCAGCATACAGCACGGAATATAAATTTGAATTAAATAGTAACTGAACTCGCGTTTGAAAATAAGTTCTACTTTCAAACAACTGTATTCACCTTAAATGCAAGAAATCGATTAAAGCATAATGATGAGCAATGACAAGAATGCTACTCACCGGTATTCGTTTTACTTGTGCAGTAGCTTGTGACATACTTTTGCAGGGTGAAGCGCGGCAAATGAAGATCTGTGATTACTTGAACGGGATCGTCTTTTTTCCACAGGAAGACCAAATCTTCGGTTGTATAACCGTCTTTTATGACGAAAATCGTTATGCTTGATTAATATATTTCAAGTAATTGCTTTGTTATTAATTATGGCAATCATCTTTTTAATCAATCGCAATGTGTTTTGTCGAACGCCAGAATGAAACGCAAGAAATGAATGAAACTAAATTTAGCTGGAATTCAATTGCGAATGTTACTGTTTACTTTGTCACTGCAGTGACATTCTGCCTATTCTATTCTAGTTTTTCGACACAATCAATCACTGATTCTGGGATTCGCTCAATTCGCCATTCATGTAACTGATACAATAGATGGACATTCTCTTTATCCTTGATGTATTTGTTTTTGGTGTTGGTTTCTCTATCCACGTATTTGAAGGCATCAAACGTGAAATGAGATTTGCAGTGATCTTTGTGATTGCTAACTTGCAAGCGAAACTTTTCTCGACAATTGCATTTCGCATTGAATTTGCAATTCAAGAAAAAAATTTTAAGCCTAAAAGCTTTTATATTCATTGAAATATTTTTCATTAATTTTGTTCTGCATTCGTAAATATTGAGTGCTAAGCAAAGCAAATCAAAAGTCGAATTGATTTTCGTTTAATCCCAATGATCACTCACATCAATTACATTTTGATAAGCTTTTGCAGCTCATTCCTCTTCTAACGAGCAGAGCCGTGTCTGCAACTTGCTTTTTTGGTTCTAAAAATGGCAACGAATGAGAAGTGTTTCAAAGAAAAAATAGAAGTGGAAACTTAGCAAAGAAAGAAGATGTGAGTATCTCACGAATGTAATCCTCGCTTTAACATGCTTAATGCCGAAAATGTGTGTTTGAAACGAAATACATCTTTATTCTGAACATCACTGAGAAATTGCTACTTGTGGAAACGAATGAGCGCGGAGAAAAGCACCTGCAATTCGACCTAATGAATGTGTCGATATTTTTCAAAGTTTCAATCAACTTTTTGCAACATTTTTTCGTTGCATTCACATGAAAATCGCAACTTGTTTCGATGCTTCATGAAGTGATTTTAAATCTCATTATTTGTCTTCTCCGAAATTCGATTGTATTTCATCGAATTTCGGCAGTCCAAATAAACACGTCGACCAAGATTGTGTTTTCGTTGCGGACACAATGGCGCCGAAATAGTAACACAAAAGCTTTAGAGAAAAGATGGCGAACAATGATCGGAAGATAAAAAAGCAGCGGAAGCAATAGAAGAGCAGATAGAGAGTACACTGTGCTCTATTCGTGGTTAATTTAATATCGAATCTTGTTTTGTGTGTGTTGAACTAAGCAACGGAAAGCACTTACAACTTGGCATTCGAATAGTACAAGTTTGCTTGTCCAAAGGATAATATTTGAGATCCATCGGACATGCTAAGACCAATGAGACGCGAATTGAGTAGAGCACTTCGCCATTCGGATATATGCGCAATAAAACGTTCGGCATGATTATATCGTGAAAATGGCCTTCTTTCTCGTTTGAAAAAAACAAATCTGGCTTCCAAATTCTTTGCGGATCGGTCAATGTAAGAAAGCGGATTTGGCCTTTCATATCGTCGTACTGCAATCTGTCATCTCGCCATTGTTCACGAAACGTCATTTGAACTGAGTATTCCTACAAAAGACGGGAATTATTTTTGCAAACACTTTGCGCTCGTTTTGATTGTTTACTTCGCTATTTGCGAGTAAATAAAATAGACCTTTTCGCTTCGAATCAAAACTGTCAACTCAATGGTAAAGTACTTTCTTGAAAGCCATAAACGCTTTCGCTGCCTCAAGCCAACTTAAAAAAGGCCAACGCGTTCGCAGCGAAATTATTTTTACTAGTGTCGTGCAAATTGCAATTACAATCAATTACATAGTAATTAACAGACTTAGTTTAAATGCATTATTGCATAAAAATTATTTTATGACATAAAAGATGAGTTTTTGTCGCAAATGTATAAATAAAAATTTTGCTTCTTCGAATGCATAAAGTCAGCTCAATTCATTGAGTGACTAAATTCATTACACTCGTGCTTTATACTCTATATCATTATGTTATGTTAACACTTTTTAAAATAATAATGAGAGACAAAGAATGAAAAATAATACTTCAAAAAATTGTTTTTGCAAGTCTAACTAGTAAATTTTAATACAATTCATTCATGTCTCAAGTTTTTTTTTATTTTTAAAGTAAACTTTATTTTAAAAATGATAAATATTTCATTTGGCTTATATAATAAATAAGCTCATTTGGTTGTTTATTTAACATTTAAAAAGTAAAGTGAAAAGTATGTGTGTAGAGTTATATAATGGAAAATGTATTTGCGAAATATTATTGTGTGAAATTATTTGATTTCATATTCTTATTTTAAAATTTTAGTTGTTTTTTTCTTATCTAAATTGAAGCCTTACTTAAATGAGTAAAAATTTGAAAGCAATAAATAATTCAAATAAAAAATTAAATATTAAAGATAAATAACTACTTACTATCAAGATAATGAAGGATTAACTAAATTTCTATTAAAGAAGTTCTTAATATGAAACACTTAACCTGAAAATAATTAATGTTTAAAATTTAACCAATTGTTATTGAATAATACTTTTTAACATCTAATTTTGTTTGAAGAATGGTGTAAAAATGCAAATAAAAAAGAAATAATTCTTATTTATAATTGTGACACGCAGTTTTCTTTTCATATTTTACTGCATAAGTTTAGATTTTTTTCTTGCATAAATACATGCATAAATTCATTTTTTTATTGCATAAAAGTATTAAGTCTAATAATTAATTCTGTTTGTAATTCGTACAACACTAATTTTTACGTGTGAAAGTCTTAATTTACTTGCGTGAAACTTCCTCAATATTTTCGAGTTAATACGATTGAATTTGCCGGAATCGATCTAAAACTGGCTCTAATCGCTCATTCGCTTTATCGCACATTTTCAATCGAAGCTCTAATAGAGAGGCTCTTTACTTCTAATTCACAGCAAATCCATTCGAGATTAGTTTTTATGTTTCGAACATTTCAAATAAAGTGACTCAATTGATTTACCTTACTTCGATCGGTAATCTCTGCGTGTTTTGGTAAAACCATGTAAGATTTTATTATAAAGCATTTAAAATCGCATTTTCAGATTTTTATGCAAACTCTGCATGTGAACATAAATAATTAAATGAATTTATTATGCTTAAAATGAGGAAAATTTATACTTCAACAAAAATCTATTAATCGGGCTTAAATACTCTCAATAATTAAAAAGAAAAAATTTTAACATAAAGCTTTTTACTAATATTTAAATTTTTCAAAATATTTTGCCGAGATGAATCAAAAGTTTTGTGATTAACTTTTATTAGCTTTTGTTTTAAGGTTTTTGAAATATTTAATTGCGAAAGTAATAATGAGCTTATTACCATTGAAATCGTATTTAAAAAGCTAATGAATTGCAAATAATTTCTTTTTATTTCCATTAACTTTATTTACTCCTATTATATTTTTAGACAAATTTTAATCTTGTGAGTGAATTTAGTAAGTTGTTCTGTTACAAAAATCCTCTTCTAATAACACTGAAAAAGAGGTCGAAATAAATTTTGAGCAAAGACAGCTCGCCCAAAACCCGCTTAAAATTTTAAATTTCGGTCTAGTTTTTGGAAGAGCATAAATTTTCGGCCCCATCTACCCAATTAATCAAACAATCATTGGACACTCAAAGTTAATTAACATAAAAAAATAAGATTTAAGTTTTTTGAATGTTTGATTTTAAACCAAACAGACAAAAATATTATGAAAAAAAATTAAAAATTTAAATTTTAAACCATTATTGATTTATTGTTGGACATTTTTGTGCCAAAATGGTGTTTGACAGGATAATGGGTGGGCTTTAGGGCTCGAAAATGTCCAACTTTACAACTACCTATTGTACCATTTTTGAATTCTTTTTTTAATATTCGTTAATTTTGATCAATTGATATAGCAGTTGATTGATTTCAAAAATTACCAATTTTAAATATTTTACGTATACGTAGAAGTAACAAAATTATAGAACATTTTGATATTTTTTAAAATAATTTGTTTTTAAAGAAATTGATATCTATTAAACTCAAACATTTTTATCTATAGATTAAATTAGTTGATTGATATTGTCTGAAGAGATAAAATTAAATTGAAAAAGTAACCTAACAATGTTACCTGTTTAAATTTCACTCCCTTATTCTGTTTAAAATTTTTTCCCTTTTAAAATTTTGAAAAGCTTTCTAAAATAAAATAAAATAAATTCTAATTATTGAACTCACATTGTGTTATAGTTAAAAAAAATTCGCGAACATCAAATTAATGCAGAAAAGTGCTTTCTACTATTTGTTTCATTTCATTGATACATACTAGTACTCTCGACATAAAAAATTACTGTGAATTAAACTTTTCGTTATTTAACTTTTTTTGTTTCACGAGTAATAATTTCACTTCACTTTTTATTGAACATTTATGAATTTTCATTTAGAATTTTACTTTTATCATTAAACTTATAATGTTTACTATGAATTGAATTAATAATTGAAGAAGAGAAAAATGAATGATTTGATCGATCTAAAAAATAGAATTGAAAGCCGAGTTTGAAACAAGAAGAAACATTGTGATTGTTCGATAACAAGTCTCGCGAAAAATAAATTGAATTTATTTTTTAATGAGGTTTTGCTTTTATATGGTACAAAAGGAAAAGAAAAAAAGAGGAAAGAGAGGAGAAAGAAGAGCGAATCGTGAGAGCAACACTTACCATATCAAGATCGCTGATTTTGCTTATACTCCGAATGAATATGTTCACCCAAACAAGGCACGCACCGTCTGAAAATGAACGAACAGGAAGATTTTTTTTCAAAAAATTAGTCGAACAAGCAGAAATTATCTTCTCTTAAAAGAAAATAATATTCGTTTCCTTTGAAAATTTTCTGCAAATGATTCGCAAAAAAATTAGCGGGTGCATATTCATCGCTTTTTTACTATTTAAAGGTTTGTGAAAAGTTTTCTTTTGAAAAGCGAAACTATAAAACACAATACTAGACGATTATATGGAAATTGTTCATTTTGAAGAATTCAAATTTTGTGTGAAAAAGTAAATTTAAGAAAGTCAAATTCTGCACAAATGAAATTGCACGCTTCGTTGACATTATAAAAAACTTTTCTCCACTCGAATTGATTCTCGTGCTATTCAAATATGCGTTTTTGCTCGATGAGAAAGTTTACTCTTCATTCGAAGCTTTTTCATAGAAACTTTTTTTTTGCTTTTGCTTTTTTGCTCAAAACTGTATTTAAAGCAATTTATGCATAAAAAACATTTGACATAAAAATTTAAAATTGAAATTCAATCGATTTAATAGGATTATGAGTATCGTTTCGTAATGAAAAAAAAATTTAACAGCGAATATTTAAATCAGTTTTTCTTGCGCAAAAATGAATCGAAGCGCTATGTTTAAGTTCGAAGGGGCAAAAATTCAAATATAAAATTTCATGTTTAAATAAAACTCTCCATTCAGTCGTAAATGCCTATTTTTTTCTTCGATCAAATTTCACGTTTCTTTTTGTGCCTTGAAATGTAAATTCAACAAATCGAAAGCAAAAATATTTTTTCCATTCGCTTATTGCATAAACTTTGTTTTCGGTAAACTGCGCCTTCACAAATCAAACCGTAAAATGTGAATGCTTTGTGTTGGGTGGCAAATTTAAATAATTATGCAAGATGTAAATGCTAAATAAATATGTTAATTTGTGAATAATGAAAGAGTGAAAAGAACACAATAAGCAGTTTTCGATTCTTTACACATTTGAGTTTTCAGATTGAGCTACATAGTTTCAACGGTCTTTCTTTCAAAAATCAATTCTCAAAAAAACATTTTTTGATTGAAGTGAATGTAAAATGTTGCCGAACAAGAGGAAATTGAAGCTTACCGTTTCCCAGTGTTGCGTTCATTCCGTTTGGACGAATTCGGTTATCATAACGGCCGGTGTCGCCAATAATTGAATCGAGTATTCGTTTTTCGATCGCGCGAAAATTAACACTTGCTCTGTGCCAAAAATAGCGTAAATTTAATTTAAGCAAAGAAGAATTTTAAGCAATTTTCTTAATATCATACACACTGTGTTTAAATTGAATTCAAAAAGAACAAATTTTTAATATCGAATGAATTGAGTTTGGTTTTGAATACAAGAATAGCTTAGAACAAGCAAAGTGCAAATTAAAATCCGTTTGCTTTTCTCTCTTTTTTTTGCGATAAAATTAAAAATGTAAACGAAAAAAAAGCAAACGGGTGATTGTATTTTGCGAAGCAACTGTTTTCTGCTGATTCTCTTCGATCCTTTTGTGCTCACATCAAGCGTAAAATCAGATTTTAAATTCAGTCTATTCAAAAGTGAAATAAAAGTTTCAAAAATTGAACAAAATCTGCTTAACTCGATCAAAATGCTTAATTCGAGTTCGCTTTTTGTCATTTCTTTTCTGATCGAATTCTTATTTTTGATTAGTTTTAGAGACGACTCAAACCACAAATGCTTATATTCACGTGCAACTAAAATTGACAAAAACAGAAAATAAAAAATTCACGATTTATAACATATTTTGTAAGTAATAATGTGCCAATAAGTCTCTTTACTATTTAAGTTATAATCCGTTTAATTTTTTGATAAAGCAAGTGAAAAATTAATTTTAAAATAAAAAGAGATGAATTTGTCGAGAAAATGTTATAATTTAAACTAGACCCTTAACAGCTTGTTCCTTGAGCTATTGATTTTTAGAACGCTTGTGCTTTTGATTCATGAAAATAACTTATTTTCAAAAGTGCAAAATGCGAGACTGTACCCACAATCGATTATAATTATTTAGAACCGCCTGTTGAAGCAATAAAAAAGAAGCTCATCTACGCTTATCGAAAAGAGAAAAACTCTAAACGTTTTTTTCGTAACAACTACACCATTGAAGTTTTTTTTAATGAATTTTTCGATGAAAGAAAAGTTGAAATATTGTTGTTTAATGATCTATTGATTGATTGCAACTCTCCAAAAGAAGCAGCTTCATGAAATTTACAAACTTCTCTTTCTAATTTATTTGATTTAAAAGCCAATTTTGGTTTTAAGATTAAAATCAGGCGACTAACTAGTAACCACTCTTTAAACATGAATCATGTGAAGAACATCTTTTTTAAAAATCTTTTAATAATGCAAAGCCTATTAAACAACATTCATAGAAATAAAATTACATGTTCTATGCTTGAGTAACTTAAAGAAAAGTGCTTGATCAATGTTTTCCTAATGAGTCTAAATTGTAACGAAGCATATAAACAGCTCTCAATACATAGCTGTGCAGAGCGAAAGAAATTCGTGTTGAATTCTAGGAATCGCTTTAATGGTCAATAACGTTAACATAAACTACATTGAATCCCAGTGGAATATAATCAGAATTATGATTTCGAGAAATATTCTACAGCGTTAAATTATATATGCTGCGTTCGTATCGCGACAATGAGTTAAACATCATTACTTTTTGCTAAAACGGAAGCAACTTATTTTTATAATAAAAAAAGTTGTGCTCTAAAAAACAAATTCGTTTTTGAATATTGCGGTTCTCAGACTAGAAATGAACTTGCTTTTGCGTTCCAATATGAAACTGAAATGATTCTTAGCAAATTGGTTGACAAAGACGGTAATGAACCGAGACACTTCATTTAATTTGTTTTTTCTTTTTGCGTAAGTTTTGAAATGCACAATTAAATGAGAAGCAAGTGACCCTTTGACTTTTTTCTCGATTCGCTTCGTGAATTATTTTTAGCGAAAAATTTGCTTACAAGGCTTTTGAATCCAGTAAAATAACGCTGATTATTAGAAGACTGAAATTAATTTGTTGCTTTAACGAGATATAATACCACGAATGTCTCCTAAATTCAAGATTGGTTTTTGAATGTAGCATCTGAGTTAATTGCGCAACTTACATTTCGCTTATTAAGCTGAAATGTGTTCCATTTTCATTTCGTATGCTATTGTCTGAAAAGAAAATTATTAAATTAGATTAGTGAAATGACTTTTTGGATTAAAAATTATTTTAATCATAAAAGATCGAAATTATTGATTTAAATTGCTTGAAAATAAGATTTCGCATGAAATGATAACGCTTAATTTAAAAAATTATTAAAAATCAAATTGTAACTACTTCAATAAATTCTCGCTTCACTTCCTCAAGATGAATTCAAATTGCTCATAAAATCATAAATGTTTGAATTTACCATCATTGGGTATGGGAAGGAGATCTCAGATTTTAAATTTAATTTTTAAAAATGAAACATTAAATAAAGTCCGTAAAATGTGGCACTCTGAAATAAAATTTAAGGGAAAATGAGACATGGGATTAAAGCTGTGAAACAACGAAATCATTTTTTTCCTGTAATTACAGTTTGTTTTGCGTTTGGGAGAAATCGATGTTTTAATTGATGTGACATGTGATGTGTATATTTGTAAAATGAATTACCGCAGTTTATTTGGAACGTTGTTGATTTAGAAATTCACTAATTTAGGTAAACAGCTCTGCTATAAGACATCATTTTATTTATTTTCTCTTTTCTTGTCAAAGAGCTTAAGCTCTAGTTATTTGAATTTTTATTCATTTTTGTACAATAATTTTTATTGAAAATGAGTTCATATGCGTTTTTCATATAAGCCTGCTTTTTCGATTCGGTATTTTCATTTCATTTCTGAAAAATTCTTTCCAGCAAAATAGGCGAGCTCAATAAAGGCATGTTTTGAAATTTTTTAAAGCCATTTTAATTAATTTTGAAATAAAATGATATTCAGTTTTTCTTCTTTTAATTGAATGATAGACGTTGCTCTACATATTTTTAGCAATTTTATTTGTCATCGACCTTTTGATCCGAGTATACGCGCATCATCTGATTGTATCAACCCTTGACCTATTAAAAAATTCGATTAAAGTATTGATGGCAGATCTCTTCTAGTAAAAGTTGCTCACGAAAGAATAAAAATATCAAAAGCGTTATCTTGACAAAATGTGGTCAACTCTAATGGTAATATACAGTCTTGCAGAGAAAATTTGTCTAGTTATTAACTGGTAGAGATTTTCTTTTTGGAACTCTATATATAAAATAATGTTTCATTGTCAGAAGAAATTTTATGATATAAATTTTAAAAATCAAAAATCAAAAAGGTGTTGATAAGCATTCGTTTGACTTGTTGTTTTTAAAGCTCTTAAATTTGCTCGAATGATTTTCCGCAATCATTCGATTTCAGGTGCTTTTGCTTGCCTAAGAAGGCGAAGTCTAAAATTTTATAACTAGGAGGAAAAAAACTGATTTGTATGAACAATGAGGCCTGCCACCAGATCAAGTTATTCAGTGAACGTGAGAGAAAGTTATCTTTAAAACTAAAAGTTAATTTTCTTAAAGATTCGCACTATTAAATCGAGAAATGCATCAAATCCCAAGAGAGGTGCAATAAATACAGCGAAATAAATTTTTATTTCTGCGCAAAACGATTCATAAGAATTTTTTTCGGCTAAGAACATCATCGTTGAAATTTTTTGAAAATAATCCTCACTAAAAATAACTAAGCTAAAAGTCATGATCTTAAAATCAATTTTATATAGAATAAATATTTTATTTGATTCAAATTCGAATTGAAGTAGATTATTAGAATGTCTGAATGAATATGAGCGCTTATGTATTCGGTTTGTCTTTCCCTCCATACCTAACTCTTAAAACTTTGTTTTTTATGAACCATATTATAAAGTTTACAGTTTAAATTGAAAAAAGTAATTTAAGACAAAATGTATTGTCACGATGTTGTGGGCTAGTAGCGTAGAGGTACCAATGTTGACGGTTCAAACTGCTGAACTGCTGCTGAAGATCGTTGAACAGGCACACAAGCAAGGAGACTAGCGTCAACAAGGAATGAGGCCTATACCAGGCAAAGTACTCACACGAAACAACTTTTTCACTAACTACGGACGATTATTACTTTATTTTCTCACAAGTGTGTATTTATACAAGTGCACTATCTAAATAATAGCAATAAAGATATGATAAGCGAAAAACTTACATTTCGACCATTGACTAGGTGAAAGTATCTTGAAGTTTTTAATTAAAAATCAAAAATTTTAATGAAAATATGCTTCTTAAATAGCTGTCTTGTTTCTTTTAAAGTGCTTAAATTTTTTGAACTTGAGAATTTTTAATCGCACTATATTTTCGCTCCTGAATTTTTAACAAAGATTATTTTTTAAAATGTCATCTTTTTAGTTGTCTTTTATAAAATGGCTTAATTTATGAAAAATAACTCGTAGCAACTTTACAATCTTGACTATACTTTTTTCTCGTAGTCTTGTGATAATGACGGTCGTTTTGAGCATGTATTTGTTTTCTATTGTTTTTTACAAAGATCAAAATTAGTTAATCATAGAATTGGAATATTTGTGTTATTTGAAGTCTGATTATGTAATCTTGGCTTGTTGTCTTTTGCAATCATCTAGGACAGTTAATTTTAGCCGCCTGATCGTGTTCTTTCTTCTATCCATGCTCACTCTTTGGACGTAAGCATTGATTTTAAGCTCTTTAAATTAAATATAGCTTAAATAACTTTTTAAAAAACGTGCCCACTTTGAACCTGCACATGCTGCAATTTGGTGGTTCATTCAAAACAGCTTTTGAAATTTTACGATAAACTCACACTCTTATTTCCGCATACACTAGTACGTACGTCAGGCAAAAATTTAACTACATTCGCATTGTTTTATTTTGGTCGTATTCGATTAAAAAAGTGCCGTCAAAGAGAACCGAGTCTTAAAACCTTGATCTCAAGTCTTTTGATAAATTTGGCTTTATTTTTAATCATAAAAGTAAAAATAAGATCACAAAATTAATCTTCCTTAATTTTTTTTCATGACCTTATTATGAAAAAAAACTTTCGGAAAAAATTAACGATCAACAAACATAAACCAATTGAAGTGCCAAAAATAACTCTAATCAAATAACAGCCAAAGTCTAGTTCTGCGTGAAGCCGAAATTAAATTAATTAAAATAAAATGCATAAAGGAGTCCAAGTAGGCCAAAAGAAAAGCTCGAAGTTAAATTAATTGATTTCATCGAGTCGCTCTAGCGAGGCAAATAGATGGCAAAATAATAATTTTGAGTGGAAAAAATATTTTCACGTTGAAAAAAGTATGTTTAAAGTTAATTGAGATCCGATTTAGAGTAATATTTCGTCTTATTGATTAGTTACGTATTTCAACAAGAAATTGTTTGAATATTTTATTTTTTGTTTGAAAATATTCCAATATCTTTGTGAATGAATTTGTTTTGCTGCCGCCTTCTTTAGCCTGCGTTAGAGATATGATGACACATTTAACTTTTAAATCAATGCGAAAAACAGTCAAATAAACTCCTGTCTGCATGCGTTGTCTAAAAAAAATCAAAAATTCACTAAATTTCTATCTAATCATGAACCTTATATCTTCAAAATCTCGGCAAATAAAAAGTCTCGAATG
Source organism: Dinothrombium tinctorium (assembly GCA_003675995.1). Classification (NCBI taxonomy): domain Eukaryota; kingdom Metazoa; phylum Arthropoda; class Arachnida; order Trombidiformes; family Trombidiidae; genus Dinothrombium; species Dinothrombium tinctorium. The sequence continues at coordinate 663 of NCKU01001439.1, read as the reverse complement.
ATCGGTATGTAAGTTAAAAATTATGAATGTGCAAAAAATTGGTTGAGTTTTTCACTGATTGATTTCTGATAGAATTACCAAGCCTGATAACTCTGCTTCTTTTCAATTTAATTACGTTTATAATTTTTGATGCCAAAAGTAAATGCAATCAAAAGAGTTCTATTCTTTGAGATTGATCTAATTATGTAATCCTAAATGTCTCTGCAAATCAAGTTTGTAGAGACTTGATCAAAATAATTTATTTTAGAAGTGAAGGTGAAAGCGTAGAGATGATTTGTAAAAGTTTTATTCGATCATTCTTTAGTTTATTTCCTTGCTCAAAATATTCTGATTTTATGGTTAGAGAAATACAAAAATTTTATACATTTTCAATTCGTTTTTACTATTGTCATTGACTTCCCAACAGTCGTTAAGATAAATGAAATGACAAACAATGAAGTGCCCGACATTATTGAAGTATGCAATGCAAAATTTAACTGCTGATTTGTCAATCATTTTTCATACTTCCAAAAATGAATAAGCACAAAAAGTATAATCAAATTATTTGATTCTCAAGGGAAAAGTCTTTAAAAAATCGTGACAGATCGTTTAGGTACCTGTTATTTATCGAAATAAGTTATTATTTAACTTCTTACTAGAATATGAAATCTAAAGATGGTTTAA
>NCKU01001438.1:0-25693 GCA_003675995.1 Dinothrombium tinctorium | reverse complement strand
AGCGAAAATTCTTGTGTCTATTTTCAATCCATTTCTTGTTACCTACACTTCAATACATTCGCTGCTTTCTGCTTTGAAAAATAAAACTAATTTCATAACATCAGAGCATAAAGTACTCGAGCTCACTCACTCGCTCAGCAATTTTTATCTCATTGATTTTGTGCTCTTCCACATTTATTTATTACCTTCTCCATATCCACTTAACTTTCTCTTTTCTTCATCATCATCATCTGCTTCTTATCCCTCGTCTTCGCTTTCATCGCTATTTCTCTTTCTCTCTTCTCGAACGCGACGACAACGACAGTAATTTACGCTATATTAACTATACGTATGATTGTTTTTCTGTTTCTCTCTTTTCTCCTTTTCCAGCTTCAACACATAATAGAAGTGAATGTAGAGTTTGTCGCGTTGAATTGAAGCAAGCGATGAAATGTGAAACCTGAAAAGATAATAGTCAACTCGTATAATTATTTACGTGCACAACTCAATTATGCCGTTACATTTTTCGTTTCTCCACACTTCATCGTTCGCCATTCTTTCAATTTTTACTCTTTTCTTTCTTTCTTCCCGTGTTACTTGCTTTCAAAACGGCATTCCACTTTTTTTCACTGTCTAGCAAAAAATGTAAACTTAAATTTTTTTATCAAGTTTGTACTTTTAGAATTATAAATCGATATTTTAAAAATAGCAACACGCAATGAAAAGAAAAAAGTCGAGATTGATTGAAAGCAATTTATGCGCAATTTCTCTTCGCTCATTCAAAATAGAATTTTCAATTTCACGTCTTGTTTTTTTCAGGTAACACCAATATCGTTATAGTGATCCACATTTTACTCGATAGTACCCGTATTTAGTTCGAAGCACACACACACATACACACTCAAACATTTTGCTACTATTTTATTATTGATGGAATACAATTGCGATACATAATACGTATTCTTTTACACTAATAATATTTGAATAATAGAATTTGAATAATAAATTTTTAAAATCAAGATGAATAAAAGAAAAGCGTTTCGTGATGTTTCATACGTTCTTGATTTTTGCTTTTCGTTTAATTGCTAAGATGTCACAAAAAATCGATGCACGCACATTTTATTGTTCGGCGAAATAGCGAAACAACAACAACACAACTGAAATCTGTAAATCTGTAATATGAACAAACTTTATCTCCGTTTCTCTCTCTCTCTCTCTCTCGCATCGATTTTAGATCCATTATTTATTTATTTGTTTCGACGACGACATTCACGCTAGATAATATTTTATATTTATTTCGAGAGCAATATTTCTTTCTTTATTTTTCATCTTTAAATTTGTCGTTTATATAAATAGAAATAGCAGTTCGTGCAGACGCAAAAAATTATTTAGGAAACTCAATTTTTTATTTTGTTTGATTGCAAAAATATAAACTAATAACAAATATAAATTTTCATCTCATGTTTTTATTTTTTGTGTATGTGTGTAAAACCATTTTCTTCTTAACTCGCTTTATTATTAGCCTTGTACACTTTGTTTTTCATTCAATCTTTTCAACGAAAAACCTTAACATTTTTTACTGCCAAAATCAATGATGATCTATAAAAATAGTGAAGCAATTTTTGTAAGCAAAAAAACTCTCTCACTCTCTTAAAATAAAAAATTTTTTCTCGCGATTAAGTGTACACGTATTTTTAAAACTTGATGTTCCATAATTAAAGTAACGAGTATTCTCCAACATATTGCTGCCAACTTATGAAGAAGCAGCAGCAGAAGTTAGCAAATAGAGAAAGTGAATTGCATAACGTTTTTTTCTCAGCAATTTTTCTTTTAAGTAAAAAAATTAGCGTTAATTTATTACAGACTTTAGCAGACATTTTACGTGTGTACTTTTTTCAAAGCTAACTGTTTTAAAACGCAACTTATGCACTTGCAAAGAAGCATTGAACGAAAATTATGCGAATAGCGAAAAAACGGACTGTTCTTGAATCGAAAGCTGGTATTAAATTTTCAATAAGCGTTTTTTGCTGCCACAAAACTTTGTTGCTTTCGATGTGTTCACATTTTAGTAGAACTTCTTATTTTCTTTTTAGTATTAGAAAATAAAATAAAAAAGTTAAATTTTTAATCATCGAGAGTCGATGATAAACAGAGAAAAGGGGAATCGAGCAAAACGCTTTCGCTGTAATCACTTCGACGAAAACATATTTTTATGATTTTTTTTCGAGAAAGCGGCAAAAGGAATTAATGTTTTTAATATATTATATCAAATTTCAAAGGAAATTTGTTCGCGAGAGAAAATTTTTCGCTTTTATTAATTTGATAAAATCTTTTTGCTTTGCAAAGCTGAACTCGACTATCGTTTGACGCGAAATTGAAAACGATGAATGGCTTGAATGTTATTAAAAGGAGAGAGTGTTTTAAAAAGGTAGCACTAAAACAAACTTCGCTTTTAATTTGACGCGTTCTTGTTTTTAATTTTCTCGCTCGACTAAGACAGACGAAACGAGCGGAAAGAAGAAGCGAAAGAAACGCGTATGAAAATAATTTAATTTGGCAGATTTTAGAGCAATAATTATACGAAACGCGAAACGCGACGAGTAAAGGAAGAAGAATGCGAAAAATGCGAAATTACATTTGATTTCATTGTAAATGCATAATTATAGTGTTTGTTATCGTGAAAAGCGTTTTTTGCTTTTTCACTGCGTTGCGTAACTCAAAACAATGGCAATCATTTCGCTTCTTTTTCTTCGCAAACAGCGTACCAAATTGTACTTATTTATTTTTGCGTGTACACTGTGTACACTCGCATGCAAATGAAGCTTCTTTTTTCGCGTGAACTTGAAAGAGCGAGAAAAAACGCTGACAAATTTTGTCGTGGAAAAAGAGTTTTTGACATTTTTGGTAGGAAACGAGCGAAACATTTTTTAACAATTGCTAAATTAATTAAATTAATTAACTCTACTTCGTTATTTTGCTTGCTTCTCTCTCTCTCTCTCTCTCACTTTGTTTGCCGAGAGACAGAAAGAGAAAGAGAGAGAGCAACAAAAATCCAATTTTGTCTGAAAGACGTGCATTGCTTAAATTACGCGAACTGTGTCAATTCATGTTATTTTGTGCACAGCAAATGACAAATGTGTTCACCATTTATTTCAATCCAATTGAGAATATCGATCACTATGCGTACACACACATACACACTTGGGCTATATATTGAAAAGCTTTCTTCTTGCTTCTGCTTCATTCAAATCACACACTTTCTTGATTGCATTTTTTCTTATGCTTACTTTTTTTTACTTTGTCGCTCCAACCTACGAACGATTTGATGGCAAAAATAGGATTCGGATTTTGACAATCAAAAAGCTTGTCGTGAGTATCCATTGATACGCAAGTGTCTACAGCAGTGGCTTGAGTTTCAAGACGGCCAGAAAATTCTGCTGACAACACCTTCTGTATTGGTCGGATATCGCGTGAAAGTGTACCGCGTAGAGGGCACAACGCAGTGGTACACGGCGGTTATTGTATCATACAACGAGCATACAAAAGTAAGTATCGTCACGTTTTCATATCTCGCTACGCATTAAACAATGAAAACACGCATTTAAATTCTCACAATAAGATTCATTGACTCGCTATTTGAAATTCTCTGCTATATTTTAGCGTCTAAGTAAGTAAAACTAAATTTAAGCCGATAATAAACTGTTTTCTCTCTCTCTGCCTTCTAATGCATGTGTGTGTTGTTCGTTTTTCACAGTAATGTGATCAGCCAAGTTTTTTAAACGCTGAAATAACGATTACGTGAGCGTCGACATAGACTCGCTGTGTACGTTTTTGCATTATTCGTGTGCTGAACGCAGCGAGAGACACATTAAATAGCTTTTTCTCCTCTGCTTCTTTTCTTCTCGCTTATTATCGTCGAAAAGAAAAACATACACACAAACGAATGAATCGTGCAGCGAGAGATAACCAGATAACCAGAATCTCTTCTCTCTGTGTGTTACCAAAGCGACCAAAAAATTCTTCTTTTATTCACTTAGTTATACGTTAATCTAAAACTGGTGTTACTTTATTTACGGGTGTATGCGATGTTTTTGCTTTCATTTTTAGTAGTCACTCCTATCGCTTTGAAAGCCATTTACACTTGAAAAGCTATGCGAAACGAGTCGCAGCGTTTTTCGATACGCGCGTCGCCACTCTTATTTCCGCGTTGTGCGCGTTATTGCGCGTAAATATCAATCATCGCCGTCCGTTAATTTCCGTTTTTCATTTAATGCAATTTTAATAACAACAACATTAATAACAAAAACAGTCGACGAGTGTGTGTATGCAACGAATTCTACGTAATTTTTTCGACAGGAATTAACGTTGACTGACGACACTGTTCTCGAGGAACACAATGAAGATCCTACTTTGGTGCAAATTTGTTTAATTGGAGACGGAGGTTAGTTTTTCAAACTTCTTTCTGCAACTGAAATCTGTTCGCTTTTCTAAACTGCAAAGTGTATGAAATATTTATTTATCCACGAAGCATTAAGCGAATGTTTGTGACTGAGTGTTCACTTAAAGCATTGAGCAAATCGATTTTGAAAATTTTCCATCTTCGCTGTTTTTTCTTCGTTTCAATATCTTTTTGGATCACGTAAATGACATGATTCGCCCACAGTTTTGCTGCGTTCGCTTGTCGAGCGAAGGAAGAATTGAATCAAAATGCAGGAAAAGCAGAGAATACGAAAAAACGAGCGAAGCAAAGGGCGAGCGAGTGTATCTCCGCCCGGTTTGCGTTATATAATCTCAAATGAGATATTATTACGGTTAAAGTTCGCCTCTCCACTTGGAGAAAAAGGCCAACTCTTTTCGCTCGCCGTGCTGTGTTTTTGCGTGTGCGTATTTATAACAGTCGTAGTCGTAAAATATGAATTTGTTTTAAGCGAGCGAATCATAATAATTATTCTTTACGGCAGTTTGCCAGTCGTTTTTCCGAAATCTTTCTCTCCGCAACAAAACAAACTTTTCGTACATGTTGTGCGTTACGATGCATCTGCTGTGCGTATATTTGTTCTAGTTCTTCTTTTTTTTGCTCCAATGTTATTTCACATAACGTTTATGTATGTACATAATTAAAAATAATCTTCGAGAGAAAGAGCGAGGAGAAGCTTGAAAAAGCATTGAAACTGTTGAAAGATAGAAGAAATAATTTTTTCTTCACGTCACACGATCATACTCGCACTATACACACGTCGTAGTATGTGTGTGTATGTGTAACGTGTACATGTAGCTTTTTATCGTGTTTTAATGCTATATTGTGCAATATCACACGAATCGAGCAAACCGTGTGCGCTTCGTGCTTCTGTCGTCGAGATTGATGGAGGAGAGGCCATGAAAATAGTTTTGGAGGTTGTTTCAGCAAACTATTAACATAGTGAACGGTAATCGCCGCTGTGTGTACTTTTTCTTACTTTACTCGTAATCATCGCTCGCAATTCTTTCAACTGATTCACTCAATTCGTACCACTGTCATCGAGAATACCGCATTACTTTAGATTAAGAACTAAATGATTGCTGCTTTGTTTTCCGCTCTTCTCGAACTCTGCTTTCTGATACAAAAATCAATCACACACTTTGATTATAAGTATTAGCGAGAAAAAGCAAAGAGAACAGAGATAAAACGCGTTGAGACACAGATTGGAGAAGTTGAGCGCGATTCTCGTACTTTTGTGGGTCAAATCGCTCTCTCTTTCTCAATCTCACGCGGCGCGCTCACTTCCGTCAACTGTTATTGAAGCGTAATGTGGAGATTGAAATCAGTTTGTTTTTTAATTGAAAGAAAGAGTTGCAGTTGGGCTGCTGCTGCTATTTTACTGCGCGAATGTGAGCGGAAAGAAAAGAGAAGAGAATTAAGGTTAAAAAGCAAAGTGAAATGAAAAAACGAAGCGAGCAGGAGAAGAGATGCGCGGCGTAATAATAATTGAATGCAGCAAAGCGTTTCATTTTGCGGCTTATTTATTAATAAAGTAAATGAATTGAATGAATGTGAATGGAATTGGTGGCGGAAAGCACACCGGAATAATCGCTGAGACTTTTAGCAGCTGTTCGCTCTTCATTCTCTCCTCTCTTTTCACTCCTTCTCTATTCTCACTTTATTCTCTGATCACTCTTTCGTAAACTTTCGTGTCGTTTGCTTTTTCGCTGTTGCCGCTTTTTTCGAGCAAGAACAAGAAGAAAGAAACGATGCATTCGGTTCGCTCAGCGAGCAAAGAAAATACAAATAATATTTGCTCTTGTGTTTTCTCGCTTGTTTGTTTTGTGCAAGAAAATTCTGTTTTATCTCTCTACTTACTTTTCAAAGAGCTGAACTTTAGATCTAATTGAAAATAAATATGTGAAAAACGCGAAATAAATGCAATAACAACAACACTTATCGCGCTCTCTTCTCTTTTTCGCATTCTTATCGTACAGTTGTCGAGTCGATATTAAAGGGCGAGGAGATCGGAATCACACCGAGAAGACGTAATCACAATCAAAATACGGTATGTAATCATTTTGCTTTTCAATTCATTATTACTCAACTCTCGCTTCTTTATTCATTCGATCGATCTTCGCTCGTAGTTATGCAATTTGAACATTGCATTTTAATTTCAAATGTATCCAACTTTTTGCGCTCAGCTTCGCTACTTTTTCAACGTGTGTCGACTATCACTTCGCACAATCGATACAAGTTGTTTCTTCTGTTGCGATTTTCATTTTGCATAACGCGAGCGAAAGCTGCTGCTCAGCGGGCGAAACACTACGGGCAGAGTGAACCGAAAGAATGTTTCTTTGTATAAGAATGTGCAATCGAACAAAAAGCGCACAGATTGTGCCAAAGAAGCAAAAGTGAGCGAAAAAAGTTTTGGAGCAAGAAGAAAGCGCCGGTCGCGGCATTGATCCGTCGTCGTCGTGATCGTATTTCGAAGCTTCAGTGAAAACGCAGTGAAGAAACACGTTGTAGAAAATGTTTTCCCGTACACTTCTTTGCTTCTGTTTGCTTCTGTTTCTCTTCCTGCAGTCGAGAAATCCGTCGAGTCGAAAGTCTACTGTAATTTTCCATAGCAACTGATTGAGAAGAGAATCGAGAGCGAGCGAGAGAGAAAGACTCGCTCGCTTCCATAGAAAGAGAACGAGAGCAGGAGCTAGAGAGAGACGGACTTTCTTGCTGCTTATGCCCTCCTTCTTGCACCGCAGTCGTTAAGAAGAGATGAAACCAGTCTCGCGGTAATGGTTGTTTAGTTTGCTTCAAGACACCGTTCAGTCGTTTCGCTGCCAGTCGACTCGCAGCGAAACATTATTTATATTTGTGTGCATAATTCATCGAAGAAAGTGATGCGAGTGAATAATTGCCGAAAGTGGGAGAAAAGAAGAACTGCGATAAGCGAAGTAAGGAAGAGTGTGGTAGTTAGCGAAATAGAAGTGAATGCGTCTCTGTGCTCGCTCTGAAGATATATGTGATCAATACAGCGACGACCTTGTCACAAGTATTCGTGTTCACTCACTCAATGGTGTTTGTGTTCTTTCTCAACAATTGAAAAGTGAACGCAGCGAAAAGACATGCAAATAGTTCGGAAAAAGAAGAAGAGGCGAAGTTCGATGAACCATCGAAACAATCGTTAACTGCTGCACTCTGCTCTTCTCTTTGTGTGCATACCAAACAGCAGCACTCATCGTTCTCCTTCATTACGTTTCTGCTAATGTCGAGATCACCGTAAATAACACGCAAACATCGTTTATGAAAATTAATTCACTTATTACCTTCTCTCGCTTTTCGCTCGCGTCAAAAGCCTTAAAATACGTTTCAATCATATCGAATGTGACCCACTTTGCCATCAAAATACGTTTCAGTAGTGTTTCGCTCGTGTTCGATTGCTGCTTCTGCTGCTGCTGTCGTTTTACGCTTTCAATATGTTTACTTTTACCTCCACATAATTCATATTGATTTTTTCTCCCCAATTACTGCTTCACTTGAATACACAATCTCCTCGTTCGCGGATTCTTTCGTTTCAAAACTACGCAAATAAAACTCCGATTCACTTGTCGTTTCTCCGAACAGAGCGCATACAATTCTCGTACGCGTGGCTCGAATTTAGCCGCAGTGCAATCGAGTGCCGCCAACAACACAACAAACTCGACCACCACATCCGCATCGTCTGCGTCGAACACGCCAGCCACGACAACAACTGCGACCACAAGCTCTGTTGCGATTGTTTCAAACGCGAGTTCATCAACATACACTCAATTAAGTGCTTCGCTGTCTTCATCGCGCTCGTCGACAACAACGAGCACCATTTCGACGACGACGACGACGACTACGACTGCAACGACAATCGTTACCGGTTCGAGTTCAACAAATTCGTCGCAAACGAGGAAAAAATCGCGAAGAAATAGCAACAGCAGCGAAGTATCTGTGAAAGAACGCCGCACATTTTCTCCAACTTCAGGTAAATCGATGATTTATTACGATTACCTCTTGTCATTCATCATCGAAATGAAAGCGGACAAATTTATTCGCCGCACTTATTAGTATCGATTGCGAAAGCGCGTAGTGCTGCAGAAGCGAACGAGTGAAACTTGAACTGATTTTGTGCACACAAACTGATCGAATGGCTTGCGTGTAACAAGCAGCTGTTGAGCAAAATTCATATGAAAAATATTTCACTCATTCATTCATTTATGTTTTGCAATATTCATGTTTTATCGAGAAAAGTGTCGCTCTTTCGCATCGCCCCGCTTTTGCCGCGCGTCTCGAAGCGTATTGAATAGCAAAATATTTTCAAAGCGATTTGCATAGTGTGTTGCACACTTGCGTTGAAACTGTAAACAAATGAACAAATGTTTCGCATATATTTATAGCAGAAGAAGCTTTTTTAAACGCCAAGAATGTTGTGAAATGAGACGAGTTGTGTGCGTATGTTTAAAGTGAGTGAATACGGAGAAAGCCGCTTACGTACGTTGGTGTGTATGTGTGTATTTATAATGGAGGTCAGGTTAATGTTTTCGGTGAATGCTTTCTGCAATTCTTTGCGAATTTTAATCATTTTAAACGCACACCAATTTAAATACCGGCGACGAATGTGTGCACATTTTATTTACTTTATTTGCTATCTTTTGTTATTATCGTTTTAAATTGAGTGTATACGCTGGCGCTGTTTAAATGTCAAACCAATTTTCATAGCATATGTTGTGTCCTCCACTTAACTCGCCTTTCTCGCGCTCCGTCCTTCTCGCTCCGTCTCTGTGTCCCATCTTTTGACGACGCACAATTGCACACACTAGTGCACACTGAATTGCGAGCTCCCCTCGGAAAGTTGGTGCACCTGCTGATGTCGGTACCACTGCTGAATTGTGGGGACATTTTTCGCTCGCGCTATGTCTCCTCACTCTATTTTGAACGTAAATACTTGACAGTGAATACTCTGAATACTCAACTGAAAGTGGAGAAGGACAGAGGACGCTCATCATGTGATGCTATGCATACGAATTCAGAAATTCCCCTTTTCACTTCTTGTGCACACTTTCCCGTTTAACCTCGACTACTGCTATTAGTTTCTTCTGGAGTTGGTTGTAAATGAGCGAGAGAAAGAGAAAAAGAAAGAAGAAAAACGATCGCTAGCAGGAAATTGTTGGAGCATTTCTTGCGATCTTTGCGAGCTGTTTTCAAAGTGTAGATTTATGCATTATGTATATGTTTATTTCTTCTAAGCGCTTGAAATGCGAATATTACAACTTCACATTATTTTTTGCTTACTCTCCGAATTTGCTTTAGAAAAGGTGATTCACTCGAATTTCTATACTCTATCTTCTCGCTACTTTTTCATTCTCCACTTGATTACTTCAGCTGCTATAAGCCACTGCTGTGCACTGTGATGTATTGCATCATTACCATAATTGTGTGACATTGAATAGATTACACAACCGATATTTTGACCTCAATTGGAAGTGGCGCAAAAAAGAAAAGAATTTCTTAAGGAGTTGTTTAGTGTTGGTGTTTTGAGCGAAAACAAGCGCATTGCCAACTATTATTGTGTCGTGTTATTAAGATAGGAAACAAAAGAAACGAAAAGACAGAAAGAGAGGAGACACACCATGTGAAAGTACGAATATCGGGACGATAAATACAGCAGCAGGAGCATAAAGATAATTTTGGGTGCCGACCAAGTAGATGTTTAAAGAATGAGAAGGAAGAAAAAAATGAAGTCGTCATTTAGGCTAAACATAGCAGTGATAGCAACGAAAGTTATTAACACATGTTGCCTGTCAATAAAATAGCAATACGCGCGAGAAAATGCGATGGTTATTTTGCGTTCAGCCTTTAGCTGTAACCTGACCTAATTTAGGCGAGCGTTTCTCGTGTTTCGTGTTTTTTATGCTTACTAATGTAGCGAAAGAAGAAGAAAAGAAAAAAGCGTAGCACAGACCTCAATTCGTTCGCTCACTTAATGTGCACAGCGAGCGTATGTGTTATTTATTTTATTATCTACTTCTTTTCCGTGACTGTAACCTTCCGAACAAAAATAAAACAATTTGAGAAAAGTGAGAAAAGCGGCGAAAATTAGATTGTTGTTAAGTGTGTTCATTATTATTAAAAGTGGTTGTGCACTTTGTGCTTAAATTATTGCATTACGTTCTCTTTCACGTCTCTAAACTCGAAACTTTCAAAGCGAAAGCGAAAAGATATTCATTCTCAAACTGTTATCATTAGAGTGAATAGAGCGAAAACGACGTATCTGTTCGCAAACGAGCCGATAAGATATATTGGCAGTTTGTGTATTTGCGAAGAGCGCAGCAAACATTAAAAACATTGGCAAGATAGCAAAAAGCAAATTGATTTTTTCATTTTAAAACTGTTTGTTCGTTGAGTGCAAATTCTGTGCGCTTCAAATTCGTCTTCACACTTTGTTTTCATCATCATTATATTTAGCCCATTGTGTGTGTTTGTTTTGCAGCAGTTCGCGCTAATGCATCATGCACTCGCAATGGTGGTAGTGAAAGTGTGTAATCGTTGCGATCTATTTGCTCGATGAATCGATCGATCGAACAGTTCGCGTATTTTCTGTCTCTCGTTCATAACATCTTCTGAATAGTATCCATGTGAGTATTTGCAGCATTACACATACACACACGCACACTTCCTTCTCGAATGGTGGTAATTTGTTTTGTGTCTATCCTTGACTTTATAAATAATAAAAGCGCGTTTTTCTTGGAAGCCATCATTTTCTCCAACGTTGCTTCTCATAATTTCTCACTGCGTCTCAGTTTCTGCGTTCGCATCGAGCCGTGCATATTATGCGCTTATGTATTTTCGCATTCATCAGGTTGAACGTATTCGATGTGTTCGAAGTTCGGATTCTGGATATGCAAACATCGAAGCCCACACTGGCCTTGAAGCATACGGTTCGCTGCCTCGGATGCTCGCTTTTTGCTCCTTCTGTTTTGCTCTCACCACACATTTCTTCGCCCGTTCGCTGCACAAAAGCCGTACACATTACACTCCACATTACTTTACACACACACGTTTATAAGCACAAGCATCGCCTTCAGCGCTATGTAATTTCAACCAGCTCTCGCTATTTCTTTCTGCTTCTTCTTTCTTCTTTGCTCTGCTCGCTTTCGGCTGCTGTGCTCACGAACAAGAACAAGTTGGCAGCTAGCAGCAGCAGCAGCACCACAACTTGAACTGCACTGTCTATATCTACTTGTAACGCTTACATCGACTGCTTTAAACATCGATGAGAACAGTCCGCTTTAAAATGTATGTATGTGAGTGGTGTATGTTTAAGTCTTTGTTTTCGCCAAGCCTGCAGGCGCTGCTCTTAATTTTTTCTTCTCGCACGTATTCTTCGAGTCGGTCTGCATTCATTCGTTTTAAAGTGATATTTGCAAAAGTGTGTTTATATGCGTGTGCGTTGCTCTCTGCTTTGTATTCGAGTGAACAGCGATTAGCAATGAAAACAATGAGAACAGAGTGAACAGCGAGTCGAATGATCATATTTACTGTTTCTGCTGAATTGCTTCTTTCTTAACTTATCTACTTTTTGCTCGTCTCTAGGATATGTGCTCGCGTTATATTGTCTAAATAAGGTGATGCGAAGTTAGTGAATCAACAAGCAGCGGCGAAACACACATCGAGTGTGTTTACTGAATCGGTTCTAATTCATATTCTTTCTTTGCTTAATGATTCGAATAATAAAGCAATAAAATGAGTGAAGAAGTGATTGTATAACGTGCTTGTGTCGCTTTCGCGCTTCTCATTATCATTCGCATTTACTGCACATCGCCTCTTCAATTGCTCTTATAATACTCGTCAAAATTGTCCTATCAATCGAGATTCCTTCGCAGCCGTAATCGCTATATCTAATCAACAGTAGAACATATTTTCAAAAAGTAATTTCCAACTTCTTTTTATGTAACTCCGAAGCAAAAGTTGTGATACTGTGTTTGAAGGTCGCTGCAATTATGAATACGTGGCTAAAGATATTTTTGTCTCTTGTTTCGCTAAAGAACAACGAACTCATCCTCTGCCTTCTTCAACATCCAATTCACAACTTTTCGTTACTGCGTTTTACTACGTTTTCGAAGTTCAATTGTGTTCGCAAAACTTTTTTCAACACTTCTCTTGTTTTAGCATTTATTATTTTCAAGATTGCGATTCTTTCACGCTTTGAATGCATTAAGCATACGCACTGTTAGTTATTTGTCGCGGCCGTTCGATCATTCAACGCGTATTCGTATTCGAAATATGCGAACAGCAGCCAGATGATATTAAATGTGTGATGCTGCCAAATATTATTGTTCGATAGCTTTCTGCCAAACATGCGTCTCATTTTCAACTGCAGCGAACTGTACACACGCTTGTCTCAGATTTTATTCTTCATTAAACAGCACTCGCATTTCTGATTGTTTTCTTTTTCTCGATCGCAGAGGAGATGAAGATGTGCAAAGAATCGACAGCACATTTACCTCAGCCGGTGTCAAATTCAAATTTAATGAATGGCAGACATCCGCCGATTCACACAGGCGCAACCACTGTCGACGCTCAGGCATTTCGTGCACCATTGCTTACAGGACATCCGATGATTCCCAAGTACAATCCTTCAGCGTTTAACTACGACCCAATGTGGCAGCAAAAGTATGCCGCTGTCGCCGCTCAAAATCCTTGGATTCTTTCGCAGCATCATCAGCAGGAATCATTCAAGGAGCAATTGCAACAACAACAGGAGCAACGTCAAAAAGCTATTATTGAATTGTAAGTTGTTTACCACATTTCTCCGAATATGTTTCTGCGAGTTTGTGTTTGTGACAATTTGCGAGGAAATGATTTGATGCGTGATTTTTCGATTCGAAACAGAGAGAAAAAAGATGAAAAAGAGCGGCTTGAAAAGGAAGAGAAAGAGCGACAGCAACGTGAAGCGGTTCAGCATCACTTTGAAACATCGTTGCGTATTGCAAATCAAAAGGTATTTCTGCTTTCATTCATTAATTCACTCTCATTATGCTAATTGGCGCTAATTGTTTACCTTACTCTACTTCAACTATAAGCAGCGGATAGCCGAAGGATTCGAGCCTCATCCATTTGGTAAAATAATGGGTGGCGCATCAACTCTTCATTCCATCTCGATGCCAACTGTTCCCGCTTTGTCTTCAACGCGTAACTGCGATAAAGACAACAAATCTTCCCTTCCAAGAGATACTCAAGAGACCAGAGAGGCCAGACTTGTGCGTGAACAAGAAAAATGGATGTCACAACAGCTTCAACGAGCTCATGCACAGCATCATCAGCAACAACATCACATTAATAATCAACTGCCACCACCGCCACCACAACATCAACAGGTCCAGTCTCAGTCCCAGTCAGAGACGCATCGTCAGAATAAGTTAAGTAGAGCTGAAAACGCACATCAAATCGAGAGCTACATGCGAAAGCCAAGTCCTAGTCCTGTGAACAGTGTTAATCAAACCATCAACCAAAACCAGAAAATGGGTTCTCAACGTGCCAATGTAGAACAGAGTTTTTCTTTATACGGATATCAGCCATTTCAACACAGTTACATAACACCAGCCCAGTTGAAGGAAAGTAGCGCAAAGATCAAATCGAACGCTGTCAACTCCAATTCCTTCCCTGCTCCGATGGCGGCTCAGCGTACAATGATTACACCATCATCGCGAATACCACCACCTGCTTACAGTGGGGAGAAAAGAGAACCCTCTCCCTTGTTTGATAGAGCAGTAACTCCTGGAAGCAGAAACAGTACAACACCTCTCGGAAGACCACCGTCTTCGTCTCCGAAACACTTTCAGCATAAACTTAGTCAGGAAAGAATAAGTCCACACTTATATCAAACGCATGTTGGAGCTTTCAAACCCTACGAAAGCCCTTCTTTAACTGCCCCACCTGCTCATCAAAGTTCATCTCCTGGTCTTGCAGGAAATCGAACAACGGGCACTCCCTTGCCTGTAGGTTCTCCGCTGATATCTCAGGATCAACCACAGAACTTAGTGAAATCAGAAGTGAAAAACAGACAACAGCAGCAGCAGCAACAACAACAACCAAATAACGCACGGCATCATATAATTCCGTCGTTGCCGGAACAACGATATTGTGTACCTCAACGGACCTCAGCTTCACCAACACAATATGGGTTGATACAAGGTCCCATTCCAAATCCATTATTGGCAACCAACTCATCGCAACCAGCGAGTAGTATTGCGTCACAAGCATCGCAAAGTAGAGTTAGTTACACAGGTTCATTGACATCGCAAGCACCCATTGGTTTTCCGTTGCCAACCACAAATCTAGATCGAAACACCGCAACGCAGAATATTAGCAGAGGTGTACCATTTTGCCGTCCAGCGACAGTACCCCCTAACTTAAGTCAACCGCGAAGCAGTCCGAATCCGGCTCCGAAAGTGTTGGGTAATGCGATCAATGCTCCTCCTCGAATCGCAAGTCACGAAATGACAACAATGCCGCCGACAATCGCCAATCACCAGGCGGACGTCGGTCGCAAAGCGCACGAACTGAGACCGGTGATGGGAACACCGCAACCGCGAATGATGCCCGCAACCGTTCAGTCGCCATACGGTCCTCCGCCTGGAAGAGCATTGCCATTGAGTGCGCAATCGACATCGTCTCCATTGACATCACCCCCAGCAGCTCACACTGGCATTGTGTCTCTCGATTTGCAGCAAACAAAGCGGCCGTCGCCCGTTGACGCAACGTTGCACAAAAGGCCTAAGCGCGAGGATAACTTGTCAACCCTGCATCCAGACGTGAGTTTTCAATCTGTCAGCCATAATGAGAAGTTTAAAGTCGAAGTACAAACTGCGCCTATCGCTGCAAACTCAACGGCAAATGCGAATGCTGCTGGCGATGGTATAGCGATGAAACACAGCTCATCGTCTGCTTCGAATATGGCAGCAGCAGCGGCGACGGCATCCATACCGTTAACGATCGACAATCAGTGCGAGAAAAGTGCGGTTAAAATGGAAATCGATGAGGAGCAGACTAAAAGCAAATGCATCGAGGGTGAGACGCGTGCGAACAGTTCATTGCCAGTTCAATCGAACGCTAGTGATTCAATGACTGCGAGTAAATTTCATCCGAAATTAAAGAAGGCTTGGCTTCAAAGACATTCCGACGAAGATAAGGTGGAAACAAATTCAAGCATTGCAAATGCGGCCCTTATGTCCGCAGTGAATTTCAAATCGCATCAAACACCTATCGTGTGCGCAGCAAACAAGCTGAATACTCAATCGAAGGATGAGAATAAAGGCGAAGAAACATTGAGAAATGGTTTAAGCGATGCGAAGATAAAAGAAGAAGCGAAAGATGACGAAGAAACCAGCTCAGCGTCTGAAGTCGAGCCTTCAGACAACAACAGCAAGTGCAAAGAGGAGAAAAAGGTGCCACGCAAACGGGGTTTGAGTTCGGCGAAGGATAAAGAAAGCAAACGAGCGAAGAGTAGTAATCATAATAATGAATGCGAAACGGACGAAGAGTTGAGCAGCAAAAGTAAGGACGAGAAGAAGCGAAAAGGTAAAGAAAGTAAAGAACGCGAGTCAAAAACTAATCAGAAACGAGGGCGAAAGCCGAAGAACAGCAAAAAAGAGACAAAAGAAGCGAAAGAAAGCTCGCGAAAGAAATGTGCAAACACTAAGCTAGAAAAGCCTTCGCTCGCGATGCTCAAGAAATCTGGTCAACCATTTCTGCAGAATGGCCCGTGTTGCGAAGTAGCGCCGAAATTGCCGCGATGCCGAGAATGCAAACCAACGCAGCGAAATAAGAAAATGCCGAACATTTTCTGCCGCTTCTACGCGTTCAGAAAAATTCGATACAATAAAAGTGCTGTTATAGTCAGCGCTGGTTTCTCAGAACCAGATGATGCTGAACCGAATGATATACGTTTATGGTTGCCGCCGGAGAAGCAGTGCGAGGGCTTAAAAGTAAAGAAGGCAAAATTCTTGATCACTCATGTTGGCGATCAATTTTGCGATTTGGTGAAACAAGAGCAAGAAGCGATAAAATTGCATATGGGCGAAGATAAGACGGTCACCTGGAAACGAGTGGTGCAAGGAGTGAGAGAGATGTGCGATGTTTGCGAAACGACCCTGTTTAACATTCATTGGGTTTGTCAAAAGTGTGGCTTCGTCGTTTGTATCGACTGCTACAAAGCGCGCAAAGAGAATCTGATAAAAGAAGAGGTGAACCCACAAAAGGAGCGAGACAAGTACCAGTGGTTATTGTGTGCTAACAGACAACCACACGAACAGGATAAGTTGATGATGACCCAAATTATAGCAGGTAATGCTTTGTGGAAAGTGGGCGAAATGCTTCATCAAGTTAGAAGGCAATTGAATCTCCCTGCTTCGTGCGGCTGTACGACGGACTCACAGAAATGTCAGCCAGCAAATGGCATCTCCCAGCATCTGATTAGTGTTGTAAATAAGTGCTTCAAAGAAAAGGACGGGCAGATGCCGAATGGTGTGAACAAAGAAAAGCAGCGATCCACCCTTGTGAATGGAGTCAATCCAGCATTGAAAAACGATTCCGAAAATACATTAACCGGGTATAGTTCAGAAAGCGGGGGTTCACCGCTTAGTTGGTTGGCTGATGTTGCGCTAAATTCATCTCGCAAACTTGACGCACCGAAGCTATCATCATCCATGTCTACGGATGATAAGGATTCCCTGAAGGATGTCGAGGAGAAAGTTGATGAAAAAGATGACAAGCATTTCTCAACTCTTCGCGAGTTGCTCATGAGTCCTGCGAACAAAAACGGCAAAGAGTTGAAAGTCGATGACATCACAACAGAGAAAAAAATTGGAGAAGAAGGCCTCGAAGAAGTTTTCAATCATATGATAAAATCAGAGTGTTCTGATGTTAAGGACAAGCAAATTGATCCAACTCTTCTATACTATACTCGAAGATATGTTCCAATTAGAAGCAATGACGGACTTCCTTCAAGGGTTTGCACTCTAGAAGAAACGAAGAAGAAATATCCTGATGTTCCGCACACATGGTTTTGTAACGGGAGGCTGTTGTGCCTTATGGAACCAAAACTTAAACATAATCTTCCATTGTTTCAAGAACAGTGGAAACGTGGTCAGGTATGCGTTCAGTGAATTCTTTTGTTTTTCAAGTGTTACATTTAATCCTTTATTCGCTCTCGTATATAGGCCGTCTTGATCACAAATCTACACAAACACTTTGACCCTAGTATCTGGAATACAGACGAGTTTAGTCGGACTCGTGTTTTGGGTGATAATAAACACGATTTGGTTAATTGTAAAACCGGTATAACTTTACCTAAAGTACAAATGAAAAAATTTTGGGATGGTTTCGAAAACTTAAGCAAACGAATGAAGGATGAAGACAACGATCACCTGTTATTGAAATTGAAAGACTGGCCGCCAGGCGATGATTTTTGTGATTTGCTTCCCGACCATTTCAATGATTTAATGAATTGTTTACCGCTTCCAGAATATACTCATCGTAACGGTGCATTAAACTTAGCCGGTCGTTTGCCGGACTGTTTTGTGCGACCTGATCTCGGACCGAAAACTTATATTGCATATGGTTCGCCGAGCCATCCGGACAAAGGGACAACTAATCTTCATTTAGACATTAGTGATGCCGTGAATGTAATGATGTATGTCGGTTCATTGAAAGGTGTGAAAAGTGAAGAATATATGCAGAAGTGTATGAAAGCTATTGAAGAAGGCGGATGTGATGAATTGATGAAAAAACGTGTGCGCGAAAAGGGGGTGAAAATAGGTTCTTTGTGGCACATTTATGACGCCCGCGACGCCGATAAGATACGAGATTTGTTGAATAAAGTTGCTCAAGAACGGGGCGAAAAGCTGGAACCGCACCATGATCCGATTCACGATCAAAGTTGGTATTTAGACGATCACCTAAGAAAGCGTCTGCTACAAGAGTACGGTGTAGAAGGTTACGCAATAATCCAGTGTCTGGGCGACGCTGTCTTCATACCAGCTGGTGCCCCGCATCAGGTTCGCAATCTGCTGAGCTGCATTAAAGTAGCCAACGATTTCGTGTCCCCCGAGAATGTTTCACAGTGTTTCAATTTAACGCAAGAATTTCGTCAATTGTCGAACTCGCATATGAATCACGAGGACAAGTTGCAGATAAAGAATATAATTTATCACGCGGTGAAAGACGCATTATCATCTCTAGCAAGTCGATCGGACAATGATTGACAGTAAAAGATGTTGTAATTAACTTAAATTGTAAAAATTGGCCAAAGGAACATCTAATCTGTTGCATGTGCATCGAAAAACTTATACAACGCCCACCACTAGTCACTCGAGATGATGACCAGTTTCTTCCCTCTTTTCAGTGACACACTTCGAGCCATATTATCATCTATTTGCGTATGTTGTCATAAGTGTCATTATTATCTTTTTGTACAGTTTCACGCCGTAATTTTTTGCTCTTTTTTGCGATTCATTTATTAATAAATTATACACACGAAGATGAAATGAAACGAAAATTAGTTGCTTTTTATTGCAAAAAGCTCAAAAATTACATTTTGATTTGTTGTAAATTGCTTCATACATTATTATAAATATATCTATACGTATGTATATACAAAATAAATGTAATTGAAATTGGGTCATTCGTCTGCTTCTCGTGCGGTCGGCGAGCGTCTTGAAAACAAAGCGAACAGCGCGAGTACTAATCGGTTACGAGCATTTAATCAATTGCAAAAATTTCCTCCAGTTCGCAAAAATGTAAACACAAACACGATCGAAGCGATTTTTAAACGCGCAGCTTTTTTATTTGTGATCATTGAGAAGTGAATAATTTATTTCGCTGAGTAACGATCACGCTTTATGTTCAGCGTACTTAACTCGCACACA
Source organism: Dinothrombium tinctorium (assembly GCA_003675995.1). Classification (NCBI taxonomy): domain Eukaryota; kingdom Metazoa; phylum Arthropoda; class Arachnida; order Trombidiformes; family Trombidiidae; genus Dinothrombium; species Dinothrombium tinctorium. The sequence continues at coordinate 6,301 of NCKU01001438.1, read as the reverse complement.
TGTTCTATTTGTTCCTGATTTGATAACAACATTGCCATCGATGAGCGCGCTGAGATAGGCGCTTATCGCGAGCGAAGCGTGAAAAACAGATTAGCCTTCGATTTTAAAATGTGACAAGCGATTAACCTTCGCGGTGACAAATTTGCAGCAATTAAAATTTCTTTTCTCCGAACGCCGAATATTATTGCATTCGTTGCGTTCACGATTCGCGGTGGCGTACCATTTCGAAAATTCTTTCGAGTAAATCTTTCATTCGACCGAATATCGAAATTGTTTTTCCGCATTAAAAACTTATTAAGCGTTAAACGTTTTTCATTTTCGATCGCAAATGTCGGTCGGCCAAATTCGCTTTTCTCGTTTTCATTTCGCAAAAACAAATCACTTCGTAAATTGCAAAACATTTACGAGTGACACGAAAAAAGTAGCGGAAAAAAATTGTTCGCGGTAAAAAAGTAGCGAGTAGCCTGTTTTTGGATCGGTTAAATTCATTAGAAACCAGAAGTATTTTTGTTTTCGGCAGCGATCACGAGCGGCGAGCGCTTCTTTTCAAGCAATGACCTACATTCTCTTTTTTTCTCTTCTACTTCTTATTTCGCGGTGAAACACAAACGATCAAGCCATTTACATGCGTACGTACCATGAAAATTAAATTTAAATGATCACAACGAACGAATGTAGAAGAGAATAATCGATACGATAAATACAATAAGCACGATTGTGGCTGCTTGAATTTTCTCGTGATCAAAATGACCGAAATTTCACGTTTCAACTAAAATCTATTCTACTTTATTCATCAAAAATACTACCATTGAAATCGTTGTGTCCTCGAGCTATTAGCTGTAATACCCATCAAAATGTGTAAATATTTGACAAACATTTCGCAACTGAGCCCAAAAAGATGAAAAAGAGGAGAATTTGAATATTCGCAAGAACTTATTACAATGAGCTTTAATAAATTCAGAAATTTGCATTTTGAACTGCGTTATTTTCGCATTTAAACTCGTCGAAAAGCGTTTTATGCACATTTGTGTGCATTGCTGTTTTATTTACATATTCATTTGTAAAGCTGTTTTCAAAGTTCTACACACTCGATGTAAAATAAATTTATCGAGCATCCAAATTAGATTAATGAGAAAAATTAAATTTGTTTGGCTATTTGAAAACATACGCCAAAAATAAAAAATCAAGTTTCAGCTCGTTTTGAAAAGCTATGAATACTTCACAATTAAATAACCACCTAAGCTGAAGCCAAGTTTACATAGAAAATTAGAATTTGTGGTCTTCTATTAAGAATATAATTAGAAAATGCGCGCAAATTCTTTTATAATTTTGCTTAATATAAAATGTATTTTTTCCTAAAATAAGCTGTAAAATTTGCGCAAATTGAATTTGTGCTTTATATTAAAATATGTTCTTAAAGTGAGTAAAGATGTTGTTTGTAAAGTTCATAACAATTAACTTCGTGAATTATTCATATTTTCGTTTATAAAATATTCATTTAACATAATAAATTCATCTTGCATGAGTTAAAGCGAAATCAGGCAAAAAGAATTCTCCTTGCTAGAATTTAAATTCTGAAAAGTGAAAATTTTGAAACTTAACAATGAAAATATTGAAACTAAATTTTTTTATTGTTTAGGCGTTTTTGCGCTGATTTTTATACGCTCTGAGACTGCGATAAATGAGCAAGTTTGTTTAATGAATGCTTTTATGCAAAATAGGCTATCGATTTTTTTTCTAAACATCTCGAGATTACTTCAATCAATTAGATTCATTTTAAAATTTTACTGAGTGCTTTTATTACAATGTTAGACAAACAAGCTCTTTTGTCATAAATAAGCATATCAAAGTGCTAATTTGCTTGTTTCATATGCTTAAAGGTGTATTATGACGATTGGTAAAGTTGTGTGCAATTAATAAATTATCTTGGCTATTCAATATTGAATTTTGAATGGATAAGATAGCAATTAAATTTACATAAAATCAATTGATGTGTGCACAAAAGAATCAATAGAAAGAGGTCGAACTCCAATTTTTCGACAAATCAGCGCAATTGCTTCGCTTCTCAACTCTAATCAAGCAAAATTTCACAAGAACGAAAGTGAATTGCTGTTTAAACCGCAGCTCGTCACATGTTGCGATATGGCAAAAATGATCTCCTTACCTACAAATTTTTTATGTTGGCAATCTTGAAAATGATTTCGTTTTAATTATAAAGTATTATTTTGCAAATAATGAATTTGAAAAACTGTTTAAATGAATCTTTTGCTATTTTTCAGTGTATAAAATGTTACTTTTTAGTGCCTAATGAGGTATCAATAGTAGTAAATTAGTAGATAGCGTTTAGCGTACGAGTTTTCGTGCTTTGCAACAATTTTTCTCGTTTTTCGCCGAAAAATATGAAAATTTGCATTTTTTTCGTGAATAAAAACTATTTAGAATTTGATGGAGCTGTTCAGATGCGTGCATGTTTTATTCAATTATCGTCGCTGTTAAGCTAAAATATTTTTTTGCTGCGACAAAAATTAGTAGCCATAATGACGATGCGCGCAAGTTACAAATTCTTTCTTTCTCTCCAATCTTTTATCGCATGACTGTGAACGAAGATGTTTCGCAAGCGAATAGTCTGCTCCTTTTCTTTTTAATTCCTAATGAATGTAAATTAATGCTACACTCGTAAAAGTAAAACGATTTATGATTCGCGCAAAAGACTCTTCTCAAAAGTTTTGTCTGCTTGCAACTTGAGCAAAACATTGCAGTTCAGATCATCCATCACTTGTTACTCTTTTTTCTTCTGTTTTCGCACAAAGCGCTTCAATCATTCCCCGTCTCAAACAAACACAGTAAATAACGTTAAATTCTAGAGTATCCAGCCATTGGTAACTTTGTACACAAAAATTAGCACCGATCACAAACAAAAGAGAATAATGTATTTAGAGAAAAATCCGAAATATTTTAAGCAGTTGCATTGCTAAAGTTACGTTTACTCGCTTAAAAGGTGGAATGTTTTGTGCCTGGAATAGTAATAACGAAAGTTAAGAAACTTTCAAATCTGAAGAGAATGTGTTTGATAATAATGGTTTAAAAACATTACAAAACTTAATGTACTTTAATGCACGGGTAAAACATGCATTAGTCTAGCTTTGTAAAACAAGTGAGAAGCTATGAAAAAGATATCAATTAAAATGCGAATATAAAGTGAGTTGAAAAGAAAAACTTTGCAAACTTTTTCTTCTTCGCTTTAAAGCTAAACAAGAAAAATAAGAAGAGGGCAATAACTCGAATGCAGGTGTAATTTTTTTGTGATACTTATTCACGAAAACAGATGAGATATGAAATGAAAATATTTAAAAGAAAAAGTAGAGGAGACGATTACGATTACGATCTTGTTAGCCACGTATGGAAAATAATTTTTCAAAACAATGGTCAAAAGCAAGCAAGAATGGGTCAATTGTTTACGTGTGTGTTGTGTGTGTGTGTTGGAAATGATGTTCGTGAATAATGTGAAGTTCTTTTCTATTATCAAATTGAAAAATAAATAAAATTTTACATTTCCTACAATTTGAAAATTTAAAAACTTGAGTTTTTATTCAAAAAAAAGTTTAATTCATTCATCATTTTGAGGTTTACTTTTGTTGCAGTTGCTGTTGTTTTTGCTGTTGTTTGAGACAATTATCTCAACTTTTTGTCAAGTACATAAGCTTTGAGTTTATGCAAGTTTGAATGAATACATTCATGAATAATAAACAGAGATTATGAATTGAGAGCGTAGCAACCTACAAAATATGCTAACATCAGAGCGAATCAAAAGCAGTCGTTGAATGGATGTTTCGCTTTTCTGATTAAACGCTGTTTTACTTTTCATACGGCCGTTACTTTCAAAACAAGAAGCAGCTGAATTCAATCAATTAAACACGTAGAAATGCAGTCTCATAATTATTGGAGAAAGCAGGAGCAAAGCACACGAGCATTAAGGCAAATAACTCGACGACGTTCATTAAATTGCACTTCATTAAAGGTTACCAACCTTTTCTATGTGTGTGCAAATAACATTTGCAGGTAAACCAAGAAACGGGAGAATAGAGAAAGAGAGGAGAGATGGAAAAGAAGAAAGAAAGCAAAGCGCTATTTTGCTCTAATTTCATTCGGTCATTCATCACTAAAATTTCGCACGCAATCATCTTTCGCTAAAAAGAGACATTTTTCATTTGTCAATGAGAAGAAAGAGAACGCAAGAAAAACCAGAGATGAATGATTTTATTTCGAAAATTAATTATAGACGCCGCCATCATTTTGATGTACACGAAAAGAGCGCTTCACTTTTGTTTTTATGCCTTCTTTACTTAAAGAAAGGTATTTTTGCGGATTATATCAATCAAAAGCCAAACATTAAGTCACGTAAGATTAGCGCAACCGATTGCTACTTTTCTGTCTTTTAGATTTTTATTCGCAAACTTTCTTTTAACTTTAGACAAATGAACGAAAACCGAAAAATTGTTTTCAAGATAGAATCAAAGCGAAGTGATTTTTTGTGAAACAGAAAAGTAAATCGATAATGTTAGTATTAACTAAGGTCAATCAGATCAGCCTTATCTTTTTGCTCGCGATTGTTGAAGTAAGTTCGAAACTGTCTTCCATATTGTTCGTGAATTTCAACGAATGGTCGTCGGGTGAATATATTATTTTGCGCACAATTGACCGCATCTTGACTGAAGCCCATTAAATCGCTCGAATCACTGTCGAAAGGGTTTATTCGAACTGGTTTAACACCAGCGGCAGTCGTATTTGCGAGCAGCGACTGCTGCATAAGGCGTTTACGATCGTGATCGTTGATTTCGTCCAATTGTCGCTGCAGCTCGGCAACAATCATTTTCAAGTAATGATGTGATGCACAGCTTAACGCTTTCATCCAAGATTCCATGTTTTCTTGTGTATCGGTGCCGAGCACATAGCATCTGGTGCCTGGTCCTATGAATACGATATGAAACGAGAATAGTTCAGTTTCATTCTCAGCTATTTCGACGCGCGATCCTTCGAGCACGATACAACCAATCGGCTCTTTGTCGCCTTTCTTCTCGAAATAATAGAAAAGATTGCCTTTCAGTACACACCACCGTTTTTGAAAGCTACGATTGATTTCGCCGCGTTTGAACAGATACCCCTCTTTGTCGATGTCGCGATTGTTCGTCGCGTATTTAATCAGCGTTTTCTCGTTTATTTTCATTTCTTCGCGTTTCTTTTTGTCCGTCGTTCTTTCGACACTCGATTTTCAATTCATTTTCAAACGTTCGAATAGTTTTAAATCAAAATAAATTCGAATTCAATTCGAATTGAAAACGTAAACACAAACACATCAAACATCACATTTTGCAGCCATTCTTTTCGCGCAGACGTCGTTCGCGCTTTAAATGTCTAACTTTGAAAGTTTAATTCACTTTTCCGCATAAATTGAAAAAATCGTTTAAATCGACGAAACTATTTGAACGCTGCACACACGCTAATTATCTGCTATTTTCTGTTCTCTTTAATTTGTAAAAAATAATTTTTGTTGCGTTTTCGTGTTCACGAAATTATTTTACTTTCATCGTTTCATTTTGTTTTTTATTTTAATTTTGAGCATTGCGAATGCTCCCTCATAAAAATTATTTCTCATGCACCGATTTTATGTTTGTTTGTTTTCGTGCGATGATTATTAAGCTTATTTCATGAATGCTAAATTAAATGGTGATGTATTATCTTTCATTCTTGTTTTTTTCTGTCAGCATTTTCAATATTCAATTTAAAAAAAAAATCATAATTCAATTCATAAAATTAATCATCAGTGTAAAAGAGCGATTTCGTTAATTTTTAATTCAATTTTAGAAATATTCTGAAAAGTATTTCATTTTTATTGAAAAAATGCAGGAAAGCAAAGAGAGTTAACGAATCACGAATTTCGAAATAATTTTGCTTAATGAATAGTCGATATTCACGATGAATGAAGCTTTTTCAAATCAACGAAACGATTTGTGATTACATTGTTGCTTCCACTTGTTTCAACTCTTTAAATAGAAAAAAAAGTGTTACGACAAAATTCAAAGATATAATTAAGTGCCAAACCTTGTAAAAGTAAATTTAGTTTTTCTTCAGTTACGACGAACGTTTCGCTACGAACTGTTGAGTTTTCAATTGTTTCGAGCGTTATGTTTATCAAAGGAACCGTAACTTTGTAAGTATCATTCGATACTTCATTAACGATTTCCCACTTAAGATCACGAAATGTGTTCACTTTAATTGAGAAGAATTTTTCAACTTTTTTTTT
>NCKU01001437.1:0-25702 GCA_003675995.1 Dinothrombium tinctorium | reverse complement strand
GTTAATACGTGCTTTTCTTTCAGATTATTTAATTCAGAGTATACGTTCATTTAAAACTTTAAATAATATTTCAGATTAGAAAGTAAACACACACAAGATCCGAGACTTTTGATCTGAAGCTAAAATATTGGTAGATAACGATGGCAAAATTTATTTTTACTGCAACCGTATCAATTTCCGGGGAAGCTGTAATTTGCTTGATTTTGTTATTTTTCACAATACGTGCCAAAGTTTTTGGGAGAAGAAACATGTTCATTTGTTTGTACTCTACCCCAAAAATAACAAAATGGATATAAATTTGAATTTTGTAAAAATGGCAAATTAATGCACATTGAAGAAAAGGAAAGAACAGGTAAAAATCGCTTAATTTTTTATACTTACAAGTTACTACTAGTTCAACTTACTTGTTAAGTTGCTTTTATGTTAGAATCGTATTCATCACTTAAGTAATATTAGCGATTGAAATTTTTAAGAAAAATTATTAAGTAACACAAGTTTCGAATAATGTCCGTTAACTATTTGAGAATATTTTTGCCCTAAAATATTGTCAATTCTCATTTGGCGCTTTGCTGCACTAAAACACTCTAAACTCAAGATCATTTAAACAAAAGTTAATTAATGCTAGTTTTAATGCTTTAAAATTTAAAGTTTAATGTTAGTATTAATTTTTCCATTTAATAAATTCATTTGATTCAATTTAATGGAATATTCATTTTTCTTCATATTCTGAATCAGTCATTGATGAGTTTAATCAAATTATGAAAATGTTCAAATTTTGAATTTTTAGTCTTTTTATTTTTTATTTAATGAATTTTTCGAAAATGTTTTAAATTTTTCAAAGATATGAGATCGATTTAAGTAATAGTAACTTCAAATTTAAAAAGAATGATTAATATAAATATCAAGTGCAAAACTATTAAATGTTAACCAGTAATAATAGAAAATATTTAAAGTCAAAATCGTTTCGAATGATATTTTGGAATGTGAATTTGAGTGTGAATATGTATAATATCAACAAAGTAAGAATTCTAAAGAATCATCGCTTTGATGAATGTATTTTTATTCATTTAAACATGAAATATGATTTAAAAGCAAAAATTCTGGTAAAAGTTTTTTAAATTAAATTTAAATTTAAAGTTCTGTTATCTTCAAGCGCCAACATCATTAATTGAATATTAAATTATTTTTGCAAGAAGGCAAAATTTTAGCATTATTATGTTTAAATATGTTTAAAAATTAAATTAGATGAATAAAGTAGCTCATTATTTTTATCCTTAAGTTTTAAAAAAGTCTAAATGCGCCGATTTACTTCATTTTTACACATTAAAAGAAATTTTTGCTCTGAAATTGTTCGAAAAAAAATCATACCACACTAGACAGCAAATTAATTTATTTTTATCTTCGAATGATTGGTTGATTTGAGAGAAAAGCAGTGATGTCTTAAGCTTATAAAACCCAAAAGGGGTGTAAACAAAGTAATTTTTTATCATCTTGTCTTGTAAAAACAATTTTCTTTGTTTGGAGAGAAATCTTTTTAACAATATTTATAAAGTAAATATTATTTTTAAAATACTTTTTTTTACTGAAGCAAAAAAAGATAAAATCGAAGTTTTTAATTTTGGTTAGATCAAAAATCATTTAAAAAATTTTAAGCCATAATAAATTACATAAATCATAAGCAGAGAGAATAAGTAGATATGGAACCTAAGCTAGTTTGAAGAACTCAAAAAATAAGCATAGGTTACAGTTGAATTTTGGCCTGTGCGATTCCTCTGTCTCACGCAATTAATTGACAAAAAATTTTCTCATATATAGAGTCTATGTGAAAATCAATTTTAAATAAAAAATCATCTATACCCTTCCCAAACTTTTATCACTTTCATTTAAACATATTTGGTTCCATCTCTCCAAGCTCAAATTATTTTTTCGCGATAATCACACAACAGGTCCTTTATACTGTAATAAAATCAACTATACTAGGGGCGAAAAGTTTGATATCGTAGTGAATTTTGCTTTATGTTACATTTAACTTTTTTCACGAAAATTATAGTTGCGAATATTAAGTGAAGTGAATTTTAATTATTTGTCCATCAATCAATTTTACACCTTCCGGCAAGAAAAAACGAGCCACTTTTAATGATGGACATCAAGTAAGAAAAGCATTTATACTTCAGATTCCATTGTTTACGGCTAAAAACAATAAATGCTTCTCTAAGGCAAGTGACTACTCTATTCCTATGTCTTATAGAACTGGATATGCAACTGTTTATATTTTACTAGCGATAAAAATCTGGAAATTTTATAAGCAGAATCTTTTTAAGAGAGCTGAAATTACAGCTTGTTTTTAAACAGAAATCAGACAAAAACTTAAAGACTGGTAAATGACCATTTTTCACTTAAAATTTTTCGTGTGATAAAGCTTCATTCAAAAATAAATCTCATTTTATCTGAATTTTCTAATATTATTTTAATCTAATAATTTTGCCAAGCAAATGGTCAAAATTTTTGTAATCGAAAGAACGCTAAATAAAGAGGTATCTGACTCGCGAAGAAGCATTTATTGTGTCTAATCTTAAACAATGGAAACCGAAACACAATTGGCTTTTTGAATGTAAGAACTTGCGAGACTTGAAGGATGTGTAAAACAATTTTCAAAGAAGTAAACGAGAAATAAAATTTTGTGACTTGTTATTGATTGCTATTCATTTCAAAGTTATAATGCGCATAAAAATTTAAATTGTGAGTAAATTCAAATTTTTTGATTATAAACCTTTTCAGCTATATTGGAATTTTTTTATTGAACAAAAAGTCAAAAATTTACTATCGATAATAATATTTTATAGCCAAAAGTGGCCATTTGAATCACACATTTACAGAATGTGCTGAGTTGAAATTAATGTTAATTCAATTGAGTTTAACAGTCGAAAATGATTGATAAAAATGATGAAATTAACAGAAATAATTATTTCCATAAAGCATAATTATAAGCAAAAAAAGTGAACCTTTTTATTATTTTATTATTTATTTTTAATATCAAAAATTAAAGAAAAATGTTTTTAAACTTGAATTCAATGATGTACCTGCGTTTAGATCTCTTCGTCAAACAGATTTACAATTTTATTTAATGCGAATGAAATTTTACTTTGAAATATGTCTTTTCATGAATGAAGAAACATTTGTTAAGAATTAAATGAAAATGCATGAAAATGCTTCATTGATTGCATAAAGATTTCGAAAATTGTATAAATGAATTTAAAAACATTTATGATATTGATGGTGAGCAATTGACTTGAAGATTTTATTTTTATTTTTTCTGTTAAAACGCAAAAGTTTATTTATTCAAATAGTTTTTTCTTTGCAAAAAGCAAAAAAGATTATTCGGTTACCGAAATGAAAATATTAAATCAGAGAAAGTCTAGACGAAAGCGAAATATTAATTCGAATTTTTACAAATTAAATTAACTGAGTATAACAAATTTGTTTAACTAGTGCTTTTCACTTCATGCATAAACATTCAAGTTAGTTAGATTAATGTTAATGAGCTGTTCGGATGGAGCCCAGATATCGAGCTCATCCTTTGGTTAAATTAAAATTGTAAACTTCTAAATGTTTAAAATAGTTTGCGAAAGCGAAATTCAAAATTAAAAAAAATGCACAAATAGTCCAAAGAATAATGTTTAACTGAGAATCTTTTGCTTGATCTATTTTTATTTTTATGAAATTTTGATTTTAAAATATTTCGCAAACTTTTTCATTGTGATTTGGCTTAGAAAAAATTTCTAACTTTTGAATTTATTTTTTCGAAATTACGAAATACATTTATGAACCGTTAAATTCTGAAAAGTACTTGAGAAAAGAGTAAAAAGAAACATGAATGATACATTAAAATTCTCTTTTTGTAAAATGTGAAATAAGTTTTAAAAGCTTTTCATAAAACAGAAGAAAAATTTGCTTAAAAGAAAACAATGAATTCATTTGTTGTTTTAAATGAAAAATTTTCACTTCATTTTATGAAGAAACATTTTTTTATTATTATTATTCTAAACGAAAATTAATTTTTGATTCGGTAAAACTCGCTATATAGAGAGCATATAAAATTATCATAAAAGAGAGAGCTACACCGATAGTTGATAAAACTCAATGTGTTCGTGGATAAAAAACAGAAAATAAAACATTTCGCATAACATTCATTTAGATTCAAAATTATTAAAATGTTTTTAATAAGCACAAATGCAATTAACTCTGTCTACCATAAAAATTCATAAAAGTAAAAAAATTTCTCGGCGCATTAATTTGTTAAGCGAGAAATAATGAAAATCGATGTTTCGCCCATTAATTTTGTATTTTCACATTTATTGTTGCGCTTTCATTGATTTTTAAGCTTCTACTTTTCAAAATGCGCATTTTGTTTTTCACCTGAAATATTATTTTCAAGTCATTTCATTCATTTTATTAAAAATTGACTTATTAATATTGAAAATGATAAAAGCGCTTTCATTTTCATAAGCTCGAGAAAAGCACGGGCTGTAGCAAATTTGTGAAAAATAAAAGTTAACGAAATTTTGCGAATAGCATCTGATCGTAATGAATCAATTGACAGTTGCGTTTCGAATGATGTCAGCATCAAAATCATTAATTTAGCAAAGCGCTGAGCAAAATTGAAGTGTTCAATGCGAGTAAATTGTATTTAACGTACGATACGATAAGCGTTAAAAATTTTGTCTATAAATTCATCGCAACGTATTTCGCTTATATTTCGCTTACTTTTTGTTTGTCGGCGAGCTCGCTTTAATCGCTATCGATTTGAGCAGCGAGTAAATTCGCTTCATTTGCCAGAAATGGCCATTTCCTTTGATTTAGCGAGCGGTGAAAGTCTGAAAAAATAACGAACAATTGCTAAGCATTAGGAGTGTAAGACAAGACCGCAATCATTAAATATCATTAAATTTAGCCGCATTTTGTCTCGTTATTATGTAGTACAGCTTTTTCATTTCATTAAATAAATGACCGCACTTTATTATCGTGCCGCTTCAAATCTGAATTCAATCGCTTAATTATATAAATTCAATGGAGTTTAAAGCAAAGCATGATGAGTTTAAAAAACGAAATTATGATTCGTAAATTTTTAAAAATTTTATTCGAAATTAGTAAGTGAGGTTTGCGAGAGATTCATTAGCGACGGCTTATTCAGACCAAAAAAAAGTCGCCTTTTTAATTAAGCATAGCGAAACAATATTTGCTATACGCGTTTGTATTTTCATCGTAAGCGAAAAAGTTGAAAATAAAGATTGATTGCAAATGTAATAAGAAAATATACGCGTTACTTGGCTTTCGCTTTTCAGCCAGCGACCGATTTTTGTCGCACAAGTTTCTTTTCGAAGAAGACAAATGCCTGCGTTCTTTCACTTTCGTGGCTTTTGCCATTCATTTTTTTTTGTCGCGAAGAAAACAATTCGCCGATCGCGAGCATCTTTATCGCGATAGCGTCACATTTCGCACATTATATAAATATATATGCATTTGCGATCTTTCGCGAAGTGATGTGCGAAAAAAAGCAATGAAAATGTAAACTCACACGCTATTGTCGAAACAAATCATATTTTCGTTCGCGTTGTTCAATAATGCAAACAAAGTTTTCGTTTTTTTATTTTCTTCTGACCTCCATCTGTTTTCAAAAAGCGAGATCGCGCCGAAAAATTATGTAAACTTATCGTCATTGTTTATTGCGCTCAGCATCGCGAATGCTGCAATAGTTGTTATGCAGTGAAGCGTATTTTTCAGCGTAATTTAAACACTGCGTTCGCAATTTTAAATAAAATATGAAAAGAAAAAAGGCAAATTGCTTCGCATGCATTTTAAGGAACAAAAAAAAAATTTTTGGCTTTTCTTTTCGAGTCGAGATCGTATGTTCGCCATCCATTTTTCACTTCGAATATGAAATGAGTATTTCTTCTTTCTTTCTTTTTTTTCAATATGTGAACAGCGCGAAGAAAAGTACAGTACTTCAAACAGATCGACTCGTTTAAAGCATCGATCCAAGTGAGAGTACTTTGAGGCGAACCAATTGACTAGCTCATCGCAGACAATAATCACGCGTTTGCTTACAAATTTAATAAAAGCGCTGTTCGCGCATTATTAAAATAATCACAAAGCTCACCTATGTTCTTCATCAAAGAAATTTTTTCGATTTTAGTGAAGTTTTTCGATTGAAAAGTCATTGTTTTAGTCAGTAAGAAAGTAATAAGTCACAATTACAATCAAATATTTCAAAAATTAAAATTAATTTCGTAATCAATTAGAAATTTTATTTTAATTTAATCAAGTCTTTTAACCTGATATCTACCAGCAATTGAAATTATTGGTTCAAATCATTAATATACAATTCGAAATCATCAAAATTTTCTCTATTTTAAGCTTAACTAAAAAAACCAACTCATCATCATTAAGACTAACTGAAAGTGTTGGAGATTGATTTATATTTTTAAAACTTGAGAAACTAATAAATATGCTTCAACCGTCATCTACAGAAACTTGAATTTGAGATGATAAACTGAAGTAAAATATTCCGTAATCCCTCACAACATTCAGTAGATAATCAATTCCAAGGTAAAAAAGCATACTGGTTTAGGTAGTAAAATACAAGAAGACAAAAGTTTTGCGCAAAAATCAAATAAGGTGATAAAATAAATTTAAACATTTATTTTTAAATATCAGATTTTCAACTGCTTTCCAGCATAAAGTGAAATAAATTGAGATTCAAAAAAAAAAAAATTCGGAACACAACGGCAAGCTGCATATTGCAAGGCAAATCGTTTATTTTTATCATTGAAACATTAATTAAATATTTCATTTCCATCAATTATGGCAATAAAAACTGAGAACATTTTCAAACTGAAATTTCAAATACATCTAAATTTTTAATTATAATTACAATTGCATTGATTCTTTCAAATATTTAATTATGCAATAAATTACAAAGTAATAATTTTCATTGTAATTTGTACAAAATTTGTTTTGCTTGTGATTAAAGATTATTTAAATAGTTCAGTTTATATGAATAGATTTATGATTCGCTTGTTGAATATTAAAATAGTTTATCTCATTAAATAAAATTTTTTGAAGAGCTAAATTGTGCTAATTGAAACTTTTTTCAATTTTTTAAATGATACACCCAAATCAATTTCTTTTGAATAAATAAAACTAGTGTTTGCATAGACTCAAGCACTCAAATTAGCTTCAAAAATTTCTGCTAACCATCGCTGATAGAAAATTTAAGCACTTCTTTGAGGCCACTACTGTGTTCAATCGATTCAACTAGAATTCTATTAAACGAAACGAAATATAGAGTAAAAGCACAGTGAATTCATTTCCTTTCATCGATTTCAATTTAAAAATTTATTGGCGCTTAGTTTTTATGGAATGCAAGTTGAAAACAACATTCACATTATAAATATTGCTGGAAAGCCCAGTAAATGCAAACTTTTTTCAGCGATACTTCTGCACATATATCATTTCATGGTATTCACAAATATAGTCACAAAGTATATTTGCATGTTTCGCGAAACCTACTTTACTTATAAATTGTTAATTTGACTCACAAAAATGTTTAAACAATGCGAATATTTTAAAAACGGATAAGTAAACGCAATTTCTTTCGTTCGTAAATGCGTTCTAAAAGATGTGCTTTCAAGTGAATAATAGGATCAGATTTTATGCGAAAAAAATGTTTCTATAAAATAAAAGAACATTCGTTTTATCCAAATTCATTGAGCTTCCTTTTACTCAATTGTAAACACATCTCAGCAAATACAATGACATTAGTCAAAAAAATCTTGTGACATGTAGCTTTCGAAAAAACTCTGTATAATTACATCAGTGGCTTGAAACAGAAACTCCCTTCGCTAGCGTTTTCGCCTAATGCTTTATCCACGTTTTACTTTTGTTAAAATGAAGTTGAATTCAAAATTTTTTTTTTTGGTATTCATAAAGCTTTTCTCAAGTTTCAAATGTGAAACGTGTCGCGAATTTTATCTTTCAAAATTATGAATGAAGTATCATTTTGTGTATGCAGTGCTTTAAATAACTATTTTCGAAAGCTTACGAAAGAATCGTTGTAGAAATGGCGAAATGTAAAAAGTGTGTATAGATGGTGTATAAATTTTGGTGTCAGAAGTTAAACTCTCGCTGAAGATATGAAGACGAAACGAATAGTAGCTGATTGCATCCGATTGCAAGAGGAAGCAGGAAGAAGTTGAAACTAAGTTAGCGTAAATGAAGGAAAATTTGTGAAAATGTTCGAACCTTTCGTTTTAAACGAAGCGAATATTTAATCTCACATTTACTCAATTTCAAAAGCAAACGACTAGCTGCGCAAAACACGACCAACTTATACAAGATTTATTCTTTGCAGAAAACGAATTACATTATCTCTAAATAGTAAAAAAGTACTTTTCTGAGTGACAAAGGAAGTAAATAAAATTTCATTTTTTTTCATTTGGAATTAATTATTCGAACCGCTAAATGTATTGACTAAACCTCAATAAGTTGGTGGAATAAAAGATGAGAAGATAGAATCAATTTAAATGCAAATTTTTAGCTTCTTATTATTTCTCTTTAATTTTATAAAGTCGAGATTTAAGTTTGGCAAAGTCTTTATTCTCTGAAAATAAAAGATTTTTCTTCTCGAGAAAATATTTAGACAATTTTGATGTCTTATATAAATATAAGAAATGAATAAATTTTTGTAAAATGAACATTTTTGTAATAATTGCAGTGAAATCTAATTTTATTTTAAATATTTTCAATAATTTAAAAATAAATAGAAATCATAAAAAAATAATCAAGTTCAAGTCAATAAGAAATTTAATCAAATTGCTATTTAAATCAAACTTTGAATGAATATAAATCTCGACTTTCGCATTAACTATTATCTCATTAAATGAGTGAGAAAAGTCAGTGATGGGAGTTATTCGCTTTATAATGAAGCCCATGAGAATTTTTTTTGCGCTGAGAACCAAAATTTCAACTAATGCTTAGAGTTTTGTAAGGAATTAATTTTTATAAGCTAGCTGTCGGTATTTATGAAAACATTTTTCAATGCAAATTAGCATAAGTAACAATTTTGCTTGGTATCACATAAATCTTCATGTGAATCAAATAATTTTCGTATTCTCGAATCAATACCACGAGATAGTGCAAGGAAATAACTTTAATCTAAAATGAGCCTGACGAAATATTACGATAACCGTCCAGAGCAAAATATCTTGCCAAAAAAACATAATCATAAAGTTTGCAATCGAGGATATCTTTCAACTAATCGCTTTAAAACTTAAGGATATCCTGTGTGCACGTATTAAGAGCTCGCTTTCTTCACATTTTGATAAATTACTGGAGACAAGTAAAAAAACTTTTTTGAAAAAAATGAGCTGAGAAATGAAGGTTCGATGTTGTACTCTAAAGATGGAAGGAAATCAAAAGTGCAGAAAAAGAAAACATTTTGAAAATGGAAATGTAAAAACAAGCTTTTAAGTCTTTTTCTAAATCAAAAAGTGAAAAGTCAGTCTAGCGTATATGAAGAAACGTTTCATCAGTGCGCGAAAATTTTTTCCATTCATTTATTTATTCACGATAAATATTATGTTGGAATTTTTTAATTTGCGCCGAATGTAACGAGAATTTGACAAATGTTTTAAAACAGCAAACGGTAAGAAAAAAAGCTCGATAGAAAATGCCGTGAAAATCCGGTAAAATATCCGGTTACAAAGCTAGTGTTATGCCGGTGAATAGAAATGAAATACGAACTTCGGCACAGCTAACAAGCGCTTCATTCTTCAGTGTTTTATTTGGCATTCGAGTTCATTTCAAACAATAAAATGCACCATTATAATGAAATAAATTATGTTTCGCTGCGTTATGTGTGAAAAAAAAACGGAATCATTGAAGAGCTGAGAATAAAACGTGCATCATGTGCGTGTAATCATCATGTGCGCTAGCTGCTGCACACGTAAAAAGTTTATTTTCGATTTTATGCGTTCAAAATCAAAATTTCAATTTCGATAGATTTATTTTCGCTTTTACTGCGCTACTGAATACGAAGCTAGAAAGCGGCTGAAAATAGCGAAGAGAAATAATAGAAAATTAATGCGCTTAAAAATATTAGAAATGAACACAGTAAACGAGTAAAAAAGATAGTTCGTGTGTGTGTGTATATACACTACAATAGTCATAATCATAACTGTTTTAAGCACTTTTCGCATATAGTTTCTATGGAAACATTTTTTACTGCTTTTCAAACATAAAACATAGCGAGAAGAGTATTGAATTCAGCTTTGTTCTCTTCTTTTTTTTTTTCAATGTCCGCTAATGATACGCTAAAACAAAAGAGATGAACAGTTAATTCACGCCGTTCTTGTTGCATGCCTCTCTCTCTCTCTCTTCTCGCTCTTTCTGAATCAGTTCATTGCGTATTCTTATTCGCTCAATTGTTGACGACAAATGAAATACAAGAAGAGAGAAAAAAAATTGTGAATTACAATACTACCAAATGGAAGCTAGAGAGATGCACACAAAGGCGGTGCATTAATTAAGAGTTGAAACATAAGTTTACTTAACTCTATTATTCACTATAGCAATCGAAATGAGTATTAGTTGGAATTCGATTTCGTCTCTGCATTTTCTTTTTTTTTCCTTCCTTCAAACTTCAACTAACACTCTCTTCTCTCTCTCTCTAATTTCGATATGAATTCGAGTGCTAAACTGCTTAATCAAATGCAAATGTTGTCTCGTTTTCGTGAAGTGAACATCTAGTCGCACTTCGCAGCTAATTGCTTCGCATCTCGCTTAAAAATGAAATTAATGAGCGAAAAAACACACCGAAACGATATCGATCCACTGAAATTGCACATTAATTTTCAACTATCGAATGAAAAGCGTAAAAATGAATACGCGCACGATGTTGTAATATTTTCTGCGATTATTGAATAAATGAGCGATTTTAGCATTATTATCATTATTATTTCTAATTATGCATTTTGGCCATTTTCTTATTCTCACTAATTTTGAATAAAAGTCACGTTCGCCTTTTTCAATATTTATCAAGAAAATGTTGGCTAAAAGCGATTTATTTGTTAGATTTATATATAGAAATTAATGCGCCGTTCTAGACTCTCTTTTACTTAATTTCACCGTTTCAATAATTTGTTTCATCCATTTTTTTGCAGCCAATAAATTTTTTTGCTTCCTCAATTACGCCTTTGTGCAAAGCAAATCAATATGAATTTATGAGTTTCAATCTTTTTCTCTTCAACTTTCGATTCTGTTTATCAAAATTTAATTTTTTCGATTTAGAAAAGTATTTTCATTAAAAAATAAATAAATCATATAATTTAAGCAAACATATTGTCTAAATAACATATTCAACTTTATGCAAATTGAAACAAAGAAAAGAATGTATGAAATCTTTCGTGAACTATGAAGTAGACGTTTTTCGAGTTTAAAACTTGCGATCGTGTGAAGTTGAAATTGATTTTTTTTTCTTGTGAAATTAAATCGATTAGAAAGTGTGAAGCATTCTCATGCAAGCAAATATTACTTTCCTTTACACACTACGCTATTTGCTGTTCTCTTTTCACGAGTGTATTTCGCTAACAAAACGATCGTTGAGAGAGAGAGAGAGAGACAGAGAAACGATGAAAAACTTGGTTTCATAAAATCGCTTCATCTCAGCAATTCAACCAAATGTTCATTATTTTCACTGCTCTGCAAAAAAATTGATGCAAGCTGAAGTAGATCAACTCTTTCAACTTCGCAGTGATCACAAAAAATCGAATTCTATCTATCGAAATACAGAAGTGGAAATAAGTATAATGGCAGTAGCTTTCTTTCTTGCGTGTGAGTTTCTCTACTCAAAAAGTTTGAAAACTTTTAAAATGTTGAATTGCCAGTGTTGATCTTATATTTATTTGAAGTTATCGTTTGTTTCTTTTTTGACGAAAACGTGTTAAGTGTAGTTCTCTAAACATTTACACCGTTTTCATCTTTTCAATATTACATTAGTGACACAAAAGAAGCACAAATTTCAAATCGATTTTGCTATTGCCTAAAGCAACTGAGTGAAGATTGGCTTCTTTTTGCCTTAAACAAACTCTGTTTGTTGTTTGCAATAAGTAGCAAAAGCATTTTAAAAATTTATTTCAATTTTTCAAGTACACACTCGATTTAATTTTATTATTAAAAAGTTACTTTGATTATAAGTAGCTCCTAGCCACTTTGTATCATGTTGGCGCTCAATTTCTGAGCGTATAAAGTTAAAAGAACAAAAGCGTATAAAAACAAAATATAAATTAAATTTTATTTTCAAAATAAACAAGCAAGATATTAAAAAATTAAACATGCCTCATCTAAATTATTGAGCCTTAAAACGTTGCTAAATCATTACTTTACATGTTCCTATAGTTAAAATAGCCGACATTCAAAGAACTAAATTATTACAGAAAAATTCTTTATAGTAAGCAAAAATTATAAAATTTTTATTAATTGAAATTTCAAAATTCATTATATAACTAAATTTTAAAAAATTCTGAAAATAAATACAATCATATAACTTGAAAAAAAATAAATTTCAATTTACTTGTTTACCTTAAAAGGCAACTAGCATGCATGTTAAATGAATAAAAATTTCATATTTAATGTAAAGTTGATTAAACATAAATGCTAAAGAAAAGCGAATTTAACACTTAGAATAGAAAAATAGTTTGCTTCTTATTCTTAATTGAGACATAAATTCTAAGCAAAGTGTCAAAAGTTTCGATATGATGATTTAAATCACGTCTTTTAAAGACCCAAAACCTCCTAGTGGTGTCTTATCAGACTTTGACAAGTTGAAGCATTATCACACTGAATACTATGCAGAATGATTGATTTTAAAACTTTTAGCGAAGTTTAATGCTATATCAGTTAGCTTTTCTTTTATGAACATCGCTTTGAATAACAGTGTTTATTCAGCCTCTCGAATGATCGAATAAAACGATCGTATCTCCGAAAAGCGAGAGAAGAGAAAAGCAGTGAGGCAAAGTGAGCGGTGAAATCTTCGCTCAAAACAAGCACACGCTTAGTAATTATATCTGTCAAGCTTGTCGTGTGTTGTTACATTGATTAAGCTTCGTTCGGGCATTAATTATTTTCTTTGAGGGTCAAATACTGAGAAATAAAACGCTTACATAGCGCTATTATGTGCTCACACTTGTTTGATTGCTACCTCTTAATAAGAGAAGATTTACTGACAAGGAAGAATCTTCAAGTGCGACTAACCGATTTTGATCAAATTCGAATATGTGAAAATGAAGCGATTTTGCATTCTAATTTCATTTTCGATCGCAACTAAGCTCGAGATATTTTCGGTTAATATAAATATAAAATTGAATCACACTTACATTAAAGCTCGAAAGCTCAATTGTTAAAGGTAAAGTTGGTTCGAATCCAGAATTAATTTCGTTTCATCTTGCATTTTTCCGATATATTTGCACTAAAAATTGAATTTTTAATTCAAATTTTCAATTTTTCAAACTAATTTATGTTTTAAAAAAAATTATTTTTAACATGAGCGATAAATTCAAAATTTGTGCTTTTGAAAAATTTATAAATAAAATAACATAAAATTAGATAGTAAAATTACGCTTGTTTCATTAGAATAAGTCCAAATTTTCACTTGCTCTATAAAATTGAAAAAATCTGTACTTGAACTATTTCATTCATAGGCAGCGTGGCTTTGACAATTGAACTATTTAGCTCTAGGCATGAAAGTAAGATTAAATTTTTTACATTGTATTATCTTTTACTGAAAAATCCGAAGGAAAAGAAATTGAGATGAAAAATTTTTATAACAAAATATCATATTTTTAATTTTTTGTGTATTGAATTTGATCAAAATCGATTTGTTGCAATTCGCCACCCTTTCTTGTTAGACAACGAAAAACACTTACAAAGATGCGCAAAAATCGATAAATTTTCAATTTTCAAACAAAGAAAACAACGAGATAAATTCTAAATGCACTGATTTTTATATTTCTGTTGCGAACTATACTCAGCTGTACCACCCGTGTTCTCTCAATCGAGGAAAAGCCGCAAGTCGATCTTCTCAAGCACCATCAGTGTAAAGAATTGAAAAAAGAAATCAATATAAAAATATAAGTGTCTATGCACGCTTGTGAAACAAGCGTTCATCCTGCGAAAATCCATTTTCAGGACACCCTAGCAAGATGCATATCGCAAGAGAGTAAGAGAGTGAATTAAAGAAAGCGTTGAAAAACTCTCTTTTCGATCTTGTTTTATGCAATCAATAAACGATTGTCGAATTTTTGCTAAATTATGAAAAAGTGAATGGGCTGATGTAAAAATAAAATAAAAACTCATTCATATCCTAAGAAACCGCTGCGCGCTCCGATACGAAGCTTGATAAAGTTTCTTTTTTGATTTTTAGCTTTTTTTTGCTCTCAAATTTCGGACGCAAGAATAAAAGAGTAAATGAAGGAATTGTATAACCAATTCAGTGTATAA
Organism: Dinothrombium tinctorium; assembly: GCA_003675995.1. Taxonomy (NCBI): domain Eukaryota; kingdom Metazoa; phylum Arthropoda; class Arachnida; order Trombidiformes; family Trombidiidae; genus Dinothrombium; species Dinothrombium tinctorium. Next base: position 11,149 of record NCKU01001437.1, on the reverse strand, counting down.
ACTTATCGCACATTTTCGGAAGCTGAAAGAACGTATCAAATTTGTTTCGCTTGACACCGTAATGGTGATTTAAATTTCCCAAGTGCTCAGTTTTTTTTCTGCCTTACTTGAAACGCTTTGCTTTCAGAATGTAGATAGGCGAGAAAATGAAATGATAGCAAATGTTGAATGAATAAATAAAAAAGAAGAGTTTGAAGAAGCGATTCGCAGTCGAAAAAAAAGGCAACTACTTGGCTGTCATAAATTAAGAAAGCGCTCAGTAAAGCGTGAAATCTATCGAGATTTGCCGATATCACCTTTTGTTGGAAAAACAGTTCGAAGCTTTCAATGAGTCCGAGCAAAATTAAACCGAAGCGTGAAACAATCGAAAATAGCGATGAAAACAAAATGAGACAAGAAGAGAGGCGATGCACTCATTCGAGCAGTCACTCGTCAACATTTAGCAAGCTTAAATATAAACACTGTAACTAAATAAAACCTACAAGTTTGGAGTTTTTTTTTCAACCAGAACAATAATCACAAAGAAAAGCTCCTCCTTTTTTGTGTTCAGCTTTCGCTTTCTATTTACTTACTTTTTAACTTTTCATGCTCACTGTCGCTCAGTTTCTTTCAAATGTTCACATTTTGCAATCACATGAGGAGAAGTAGAGCAGAAATCATAAGACGCTTGTGGTGATAAAAATTTCAAAAAATTATTATGAAAAACAATTTAGAGTAACGTCATACGTTTTTCCAACTATTCGCTTTTGATCTTATACAAGCTGTTCAGAAAGTAAGAAATCACTTTTTTGAATAAGAATATTTCGCAAAATATTTTAAATATATTAATATTTTTGATATCAAAATAATCGTCGTTTACCAATGAAAAACTTTTATCTTGAACATTTCTATTTGTTACCTTTAAATTCATAACAAATTATTCATTAGCGCTAGTTCACTATTGCTATTGAATAAACAAATACTACCAAAATGTCTTGCGATAAAGTATCGTATTCCCTCTCAATAAATAGCGTGCTTTAATATTAAAAATAAGGCGGCATGGCGGTTTAGATAATCGAGAAAAAAGAGACAAAAATTGTTATGAACAAATTCTTTTTTTGACATTACTTTAAAATAAATTATCAAAGTAATTGAAAAATTTAAATTTAATAATGTATTTAAAACGATTCAGTTTGTAAGGCATGCGATTTAAAGTGAAAAAGGTGATATGCAAAGAGAATCGAAATTCAGGACACACTGGCATGTCATGTTATATGAGGGAATGCGACACATAGATTTTCTATGTATAAGATAACAAAATATGTGACTGGATCTTAAGTACAAAGAAAAATGTTAGCCTCACACATTTGCAGCTCAAACATTAATACGACTTTGAATAAAGAGACCTAAAACAATGAAAATTACATACCATAAACACGAATTATTATTCCTATTGGACTAGAAATAATTGGGAAAAGTGAAAATCGAAAAGTAAACAAGCAAAAATTTATATACTTTGTGATTTTCCTTGAATATGAAGTTAAAAAAATCGATTCAACACTGTCTCCTAAATCTTTCAAAAAAGAAACAAAAACTTTTTTAGTTTTTAGCTTTTTATGAGAGGAAAAGAGCAAAAGAAGTGCTCAAAATGACAGAACAATCAAAGTCGATTTCAGTAGCAATATCTTGTCGGATCATACTTGTACCCTGATTATCTTTTTCTTGTTTTACTTGATTCAAATACACAGCTTTGCAATAAATGCAGCGAATTCACTTATTTTTACTCTTTACTTGTAAATAATGAAATAAATATTCAAAGTTTTTATGATCTAAAAGGCCATTTTTTATTAAAACTAAATTAATTGTAAAATCTCAACTAACGTAAGATGATATAAACAAGATTCGTTGCTAATAGAATATCTAATTTTAATGATTAAAATTAAAAACCATTTTACTTTTACAGACTAGAATTTTAAGGCATCTTCAGTGTAAATAAAAGTTGACAAAAATTTCATTTTTTGAGTTTGAATTCTGTGTGATCGAAATTTGAAATACTTTCCATAGAAAAGTTTCATTTTTCGAATTTCATTTTGTTTTTCCTCCGACTTTGACTGTTTTTCGACAAAGAATCAAAATTGAAATTTCATTCGAGCATTTTCTCTGTTTGGATCGGAAATTATGATATAGTCTTTGAGTTAATTTTTAAAAATAATACGAATTAGCAATTTAGAAAAAGATTTTTTATGCATATTCACAAATTTGTTTAAATTTTCTTTATTTCTTATATAAAAACTAAATTCATAAAAAAATTTACAACCGAAAACAGGCTTTTAAGAACAAAATGAATTCTACATTTTGATTCAATTGCTCTAATCTATCCAATAAATACTAAAAAGATTTTGTTTAGAAAGACTTTAATTTTCTATGGAGATATTTTAACTTGTCGATCTTTCTCAATTACTCATTCGTTTTAATTAATCATTATCACAATCATAGAATTTTATTAAAGTCGATCAACCAAAAACCTTTTTTATATTTACATATTCTCTTAATAGCTATGCGCAATTGATTCTGAACTATTGTTTTCATTTTGATTCTTTTTGCAATCTTTTTAATTAACTTATTTCATCTAAGCTTCATTGTAATTCCTTTGCTTGTAATTAAATCACTATTCAACCAGAAGGCAAAACCATTTCAAATTTGCAGCAAACATTGTTCACGGTGCGTTTAAGAATAATGAAGTGAGAGCATAAATTTTCTTTTGCGTTTTTAAATATAAAAATTTTTGTTCTTTCAATGAAAAATCAGTTATTTTCTAAAGCTTTTCTTATTTTATTAAATTTAATCGACTGACTCAAAATTTTTAATGTTTCCTTTTTGAAAATTTGCTATAATTAAGTTTAATCAGCGAATGAGTTTTGTTACCTTTTGTTTTATCATGCTTATTCAAAGAGTTTTTGATCCGTTTGTATAATAGCTCTTAAGGAAAAGAATCAGTTAAGTGTACACTTAATATCACTCAAACTTAAATGTTCTACCAGAAATTTTAATTTGTAAACATTGATAAAAGTTGTTAACATAAGTTTTTGTTTTGTGCTTGGTAAAAAAATTTGCTGAATTTAATGAATTTTCAAAGTATAAAGTAATAAAGTTTATCAACACTTTATTGGCAAACTCTTTATACAATGAATTGGGGTTGTTGAAGATTTTTGGAAAATTTTTTTGTGACATTAATAAAAAAAAATCGATTTACCTTTATCCATAATTTATCAGACATGCAATAACTCTAATGTTTAATTTTATATCGCTTGAAGTGTTGTTAATGTTAATGTTCGATTGCTTTACGCTGCCTAACGATAAAAAGTAAATGCTCGAGCAATAGGCAAACATCAGAACTGAAACTTTGCTTCTTCGCTTTCATACTCATTTATGGTTGAAACAGTTCCATGAAAAGCGTTAACAAGTTTTTATCGCTTCTTGAATACTGCATTAAATTTTGCTTTTACTATTTTTTTAGCCTAAATCCATTCGCTTTTAAATTTTCAATGAGATTCTCTCGAGAATGAAGAGTTGTTTGAGTAGTAAAAAATTTTATCTAAATTATATTATTAAATTTTCAACGATCTCAGTTGATTCGAGTATAAAAAGCAAAATAAAATAGAAATGATCAGACGAGAAAGCAATATTCCCAAGATAATTTTTTAAGAATTGAGTAAAAGAAAAAGAGCAAATTTGAAAAAATGCAAGAGAAAATTCATTCATGAAAGTGAAAGGAAGTGATCACTTTACTCAAACTACAGCTCAAGCTACATTGCTTGCGCTTCTCCTATTATAATTGATTTTACTCATTTATATCAATTTTTGTTTTTAAAATGAAATTATTCTTTTCATTTAATTAAGTCGCTTTTGCATTTCTAAAAATTAAAATTAATTGAAGTTTATTTTAAACAAAATCATCGAACATTAAGTAAAACAATTAAAAAAGAGAACTGAAATAATGGCACAGCATAATTATATGCTTGAGAAGCACTCATAAATCGTTTCTTTCGCTGACATTCTCGCTCATTCTCTTTTTTTTCTTGTATTTTCTATTCTCTTCATTTTCTTTTAATAAAAATTCAATTTTAAAGATTTTCGTTTGCTTTTAACTTAAGGTTAACAGAAAATAAAAGTTTTTCTCAAAGGTATCACGTTTCAAATCAAATTAAGTTTTGGTTTGCCATTTCTCCAAAAATGAAAAATTCAATTCGATAAAAGTATTAATATAATCACTATATAAATCACTATGATTCGTCTCCAACAAACATTTGATCAGAAGAAAGTTTTCAATTAAAATCTTTGAATTGAAAGCAAAACAAGTTGAAAAACTTTTTGTAAAAAATGTTTTTAGAGAGCTTCAAATTTATTTTATTCAATCGAAAAGGAACCATTTATTTTTCAAAATTACACTGCCCGCAAAAAAAAAACATGAACCACATTTGATATCATTTGAAGCTTGAGAAAAGCATTTGCAATTTCATCTTCTTGTTTCGTCTATTTGTTAACGGCTAAACAAAACAAATCTTCTAAGAGTCCGGTGACCACTTTGTTCATATACGTTAATAATAGACACTGTATTTGCGATTGTGCAAATTTCACTAGAGATAAAAGTTGAAATTTTCATAAGCAGAATATTTTAAAGTACTCTAATTACAGCTGTTTTAAAATTGAAGTCAAACAAAAACTTTGTAACTAGTAGTTAACCATTATTCGCAAAAATTTTTACTGTTATAAACTTTCATTTCACAAATAATTCTGTTTTATAAAATTTTTGTGCTTTAATCTATTGTTCTTGCCAAGCAAATGATCAAAATTCCGATAATAGAAAGAGCGATAAATAATCTGGTCATTTAACTCTCAGAAACATTTTTCGTGTTTAACCGTAAACATTGAAAGCCAAAATACAAATGCTTTTCTCACATGTCGCCGAAATTAAGGTAGCTCGTTTTTTTGGATGAAGTGTATATTTTTTAAAATAATATATAGATAATCAAGCTTATTCAAAAGTTGCATATATTGTTCACTTAGTTGAATGTTAATCTGACAGAAAATATTGCAAATAAAAAATAAATGATAAATCAAATATTTTTTCCAATAAGAAATTATCAATTGAATAGATTTATTGAGAAAGGGTTTATCCAACATGAATATTGTTAGATACACTTTTTCTTAATAAATCTATTCAATTGGAATGTAAGATTATTTCTGAAATTTTAGTATTTTAAATTGTTGCGTTTAAACAGATTTAATTGTTAATATGGTTGCAAAGTTTTACTTGAATGAATATTTGAGACTTAGAGCAATTTTGACGCTTAGAATTTGTATGAATTCTTTAAAGTCTTAAATTTTTTATTGCCTTTTTCTTTTAATGCCTTAAATTTTTATATTAAATAAATGTTAAATGTTAAGTCGCAAGACAAAGTGAGAGAGAATGAAAAGACTTGGAGGAAAATGATCGCAAATTGCAGATAGTAATTGACTTCAATTTAAACCTTAATTTTAAGAAATCTGTTCAAAAGCTAAAAGCAACGAATAAAAAAAGTCAAAATTTTGGCTGAAAACACACAAACGATTGATTTTTTTCATTGGACTACAACACATTATTTGGACAAAATTTTTAAGCTTTAAAACGTTTGAAAGGTTAAAAAAGCACGAATGCTTCGAGAAATTGATGAAAATAAAAGTTTTTAACGAGCCACGTTTCAAGCAGTGAGAAATCAACGGCTAATGATAATAGAAAATTGTAATGATCATTTACAACACTTTCCTTAAACGTATTTGAACAATTAAGCTAATGTATAGCATTGATTTTCACTTTTTTTCGCTACAATTGAAGTTAAATCAATCGATATAAGTGAAACTAAATATTTATCGGTTTGTTTTTTATACATATCGAGCACTCAACAACGTATAAAAAGATACCATCTATCTAAATTTAAATGCAATTTTATTGCAACTCTAAACTCTTTTGTCAGAACGGTATGGTCATAACTCTAAACTTATCCTGAGAGAATATAAAGAATTATTATTCAATGAAAATAAACGCGAGTTTTTCTTTGCGCGAATATGAAAAGTGGAACGAAATGTTTGTTATGCATTATCTAGCGACCACTCTTCATGAATATACCGACGAGTGATCGATAGTTACGAGCACAAACACATTAAAAACAGAGTAGAGAGATAGAGCGCAGAAATCAATCGAAAAGTTATTCGCGGTGAGGCTATTAAAAAGGCTGCTGTTTCTCGCGTTTTTTCCCTTAATAATTCTTCTCGTCGTTGTTTATTTTTAAGACTGCTGCATTCAAAATTCTGTTGTTAATTCGCGCTGATAAAACGATTTTCTCCTATTTGCTAGCACCTATCATCTCCATCAAACTTTACTCACTTTTTAAAAACTTTTTGTTTCTCTTATAATTTGCTTTTTGAAAACAATGCCATCTTAGAATTCAAGAACTTTGCATTTTTTCTTTTAGAAAAATTCTGACAGAAAATAAATGCAGTGATAAAAGTTGGAAGTGATGTCGTATGAAGAGAGCGAAGCGTGAAAAATATGAAAATAAAAACGCTGGAAAACACGAGAAAAATGAGTTGAATGTTTTCAAACCGTGAGAGAAAAGGTTGCTATTAGAATAAGAGAGCTTTCATCCTGTTTTGAGCAATATTTTTAAAAAAGCAAACACAAAAAAGAGAGCAGAATTCAATGCATTTAGTCGCAATAAGTTCATAAGAGCTCGTATCAAATGATGCTTGACTTGTAAATTGCCGCACTTCTCCTCATTGTATTCATTCACGTTTACTGTCATCTCAAACGCGAAGTAGAAATGAAGTGATGCTTACTTTCAAGTATCAAAATTCAATATGAATGTTAACTAGCTATTTACTTACATTTGATATGAAATTCGATGCGAAAAATCCGAGAATTGATTTGCTTCACTGGCTTCTTTTTACTCGTCACTTCGAGAAAAAAATTTAATTCGATTTAAAAACACACAATTTGAATATATCAAGTTGGCAATTGAAAATGAGGTATTTCAATAAATTTTTCGTCAACGAAAAAAACGATCTTAATTAAAATCTTTGAAGTTGACTTTTTTAAATATTGTTGTCAAAAAATCGAAACACAATAAAATAAGTTGCGTTTACAAATAATTTGCAGTTTTAAAATTTTCAATTCTTTGAACAAATTTTTTTTCAAAAGTAAAACGCTAGAAAATAAAAAAACTTATTCACAGAGTAAATTTGCTTGAGAACGCAAACTTCGAAACTTTGTTCCACATTTTTCGGCTTCTAATGATCGAAAGCAAATGAATCGCGAATGAAAGAGTGGATAAATTGAATAAGTTGTCAAATGAAAGCGACAGTTTCGCTTCTTTTTTGCGGCAACAATTGTGAAAACGATGGAAAAAAGGTGAACATAATTATAGATTGCGAAGAAAGTGCGAAATGTTTAATCTGCTTTACAAGCGAAGCGTAAAGAAAATCGGAGCGTAGTGAAAATAAAAAATCGCGAACACGATTCTCACTAAAATTGAAATATTGCGATTGATTTGCGAAGTTTTTTCGATTAAAAATTTGTCCTCAACTGTTCGATTCTAATTCTACGATCACAGAGAGTTTAAATGCGTACACTTGTAAAGAACAGCGCGAATTGAATGCAAGGTTTGTTTCACAATACAAAAGTGAATACAGCGTTACACGAAGCACACTCCGTAAAATCGTCGAACTACAGTTGCGTTTTCAAACATATGCTTCTCACTATACAGAACCTTTTCATTTTCACTTTCTTTCTTCGCTATAGATAAGCAAAATTTTTGTGCCGTTGTTTTATTTACTTTTTTTAAGTTTAATCTTAAAGTAACATTACAATACGAACTCTTATTTAAAAAAAAGTGGAAATCTAATTTGTTGCTTTTCACAAATTTTCATTACAGTTATTACATTTTGTTTTCCGTGGCAACATTGTCGAAATAAAATGAACTCAGAACTCAGCATATCGTAGACACGTAAATATATCAATAAACGCCTAAAGAGTGCAAACGCAATTTTATTTTCAATAAATTCAAGTCGTATCATTATCATTCGCTGTTTTGACTCTCAAAATGCAAGTCAAAACGTTTACACAAATTTATTTATTAATTTTTTTGTATAGATAAGATAGAAAGACATTCTATCATTGACTCTAGTCACTACGCAACTTAATTTGTAAACCATAAGCATGAAGCGGGCAAACGTGGAGTTTGTAAAAACTTAAAATTATTTCGAAAATGATTTACGCAAAATATGTAAATGCAATCATCGTGTTTCTTAAAACTTCGATAAACACCGTAAAAAAATTGAATGCAAAATTATGAAGTTTAAGAAACAAATTAAATTTTTCTAATCAATTGGCACTCTTGCATTTACAAAATTTTCTCTTTGATTTTTCAAAATTTGAATTCAATCAAGTTCAGAAATGACTATTTTATAAAGTTAATTTACTTTTAAAAATCCATTTTCAAAATGTTAAAACATTTTCACAAATAAATTTTTTAATGTGTTTCAATAAAAAAAAATTCTTTGGTTTCAAATATCAAAAAAGAAATAAAAAATTTTTTGATGTCAATTCTGAAAGTTTTTATTTACATCTATGAAAAATTATCATCTATGAAAGAGAAAAATTTTCATAATTAATCATTTACAAAATGTAAGAAAAATTTGTCGTTTTAGCTTCAAGTTATAAGTTAGTATTTTTTGAAACTTTTTTTGAAAAAATAATTTAATAGCATTTAAAGCAAACAAGCACTTAGCTCCCAGAAATAGAAAATAAATAAGGAAAAATGAGATGCTTTAATAAGGGCGAATGAATTGCAAAAGTGTATTGCGAAATAGGAGATCGAAAGAAAAATGAAACGAAAGAGAAAAAGGTTCTTGTAAAAAATACTTGTGTTCAGGCAGGGAAGGTGTCCTTTTTAGCTCTATATTTAGAACGTATCTGAAGAAAGAAGAGAAGTTCTGAGAATCTTTTTTTGTTCTCACGCCTAATACATGCCATTGAAAAGGTGGTTTCTTTGAGGCAACAAAAACTTATCAAAATGTAAAATGAACCCACTTTTGAAAGTAAAATTGTGATTTAAGAAAGCGTGAAATCCGAATTTGAAAAATGAATTCAGAATTTCACAGTAAATCAAATTTACTACAAAAAATCGATTTAAATACATGTTTGCTGTTCATCACAAGTTTTGCTCTTCAAAGTGAAAAAACGTCGATTTGTTTGTTCAACGTAATCGGTTTATCAACAATTTTTAGTTTCAAAAAAAAAAAAATAGTTTCAAAACTTAATGAAAATAAAATTTTAATGAAATGAAAAATAAGTTTTAAGCTGCATATTGCAGATATAAATTTAATGCTCCATATAACGAAAAATTTTAATATTATAGACAGTCATAAGTTTTTTTCTCGTTCACCTTTCAACAGAATATTAATTTTTTAAAATCTTTATGTCGAAATCAATCAATGGCTTGTTTTCAGTAATTTTTTGAGAATATATAGCAACAAGCTTTTACTTTCAAAAGTAAGAAACTCTAGATCAATAAGTAAAAAATTGAAAAACTTATTTAACTTTTTAACTGAAACATTACTAGACCGATTAGTTTAAATAGAGATGATCATTTATTTTTTAAAATTTACCAAAAAAAAGTTATATTCGAAACTATGTTCGGAAGTTAATTCAAAAATAAAAATTATGATAAAAATAAAAACAGCATCTATGAGCACAAGCGATAATAAATGAAAAATTCATTTAATACTAAATTTACTTTCGGTTTTATGTGAACTCATTTCAGCTCTTTTTTGTGTTTTTCGGAAGTAAAAACGCCATTTTTAGAACTATATACGAAATTGAAAATAAAATATTCTGAAAACCTTCTATGAACCATCTTCTTCTTCTTCTTCTTTTTACTTATTTTTTGAAGATATAAATTTTTTATTTGAATAAATTTTTAAGAAGTATACGAGCAGAACTCCGAGCAGAACTCTTTTCTGAGAGGATAATGATAGCTCGATGAATCTTTGCTCGAAATGTTCACTTTAGATCGAAGGGTTAAAATGATCTTTTCAAAGATCCAAAAAAACAAACGACTACTCGTTTTTTTAATTTTGCACATTTTCTCAATAAAAAAACCTTTGCGATATTTTTTTTCTCGCTCTTATCGTTTTCTTACTCTTTCTTTAAAAAGTGGTAAAAATATCAATGAACTTAAAGCGTGACGATAGGCGAAAACAAAACGTTGATAAAAGCGAACAATGGTGTGAAAAACGAGAGTAGCGAGCGTGCATCAACGAAAGTGAATAAATAAAACTTATTTCTTTGCGGAAAAACAAAATGAATGATAGTGAAATGAAATATGAAATGTGAAAATTAATAACAGCGAGTGTTGATTGTTCAAAACGGCTAATTCATCTTCTCATTTTTTTCTTCTTTTCTTATTTATTAGCATCACATTTTGTAGCCGTTTTCATTTTTAAATTAGCTTTCGTTCTTTTAAAATTAATTGTTTACCAGAAAATGTGAACAAAAGTTTTTTATATGAGCTTTGTTTAGTTTATTGCTTCACAAGTGTGTAACAAAATCAATAAAAATTACGTCAAATTTGTCTTTTTTTTCGTTGGAAGAGAAGGAGAGACAAATTTATCAAATTATGTGCAATAAGAGAAAAAGTGATCAACGTGAGCTTGAGATGAGATAAACACATTCTGAATGTCTCTGTGAAAAAAAATTGAAAATTAAAAAAATGCTTCGAAACTTTTAGCTAGGCAACAACGGCTTACACACTATGTCAGTTATGTTTCCCATTCAGGAGTTCGCTAATTGATATTCAATGTACGCGGTTTGACTTATAAAGAAAAACGAGCTGAATAAAAACGAAAATTGAGCGCTGAATGTGAAGTGGCAAGAATTGATCAGAAATGAGAGTATAAAAAATGATCAATACTTTTAGCGATGCAGTAAAAAACGAAATTCTTTTATATTTGCGAAGCAGTTCTCACAAAAAATATGTTGAAATAAGAATTGACCTTTTCCGGTGAGAATTCAACTGCGAAAAGATTCGTAAAGACACGAGCGCATTGTGAAAGATGAACAGATCGAAAGTGA
>NCKU01001436.1:0-25705 GCA_003675995.1 Dinothrombium tinctorium | reverse complement strand
TAAATCTATCGTGAAAAAAGTTGTCAAAATTTAATTAATTAAAGTGTGAGGAGTTATTCATTTATAATTTGCGATTAATCTTTCATTTTACGTAATTCGTTGATTAATGTTGCTGTTTTTCATTTAGACACTTGTTTTGAAAAAATTCGTCTAAAATATTGAGAGGAAAGATTTGTCGATAATTGTGAACAAGGGCTTTAAAGTGATGTGCAGGGAAAGGATAATAAAAGAAACAATTTTTTTAATTTGAAAAATTGCAAAAACAATATAAAAAGATTTTAGTTTTGTTATCATTTAAAAATTAAAAATAATTTAATTTGGTATAAAAACGAATTTATTTTTTACTCAAAAAATTAAAACTTTAAAAACAGCTTGATTACAATGAAGGACAGAAGGTAAAAACTTATTTTCATCAAAAAATTTTTATTTTATGTTTTTAGCTTATTTTTGAAAACATATCATAATTAAAAATTGTCTCTTCTGAAAATTTTTGATTATTTTTCCGGTTACTTACACTTCACAAAAGTTCTGTTATTTCTATCAGAGTGTTTTTAAGATAAATAAACTCGATTTTAGACTAAATATTCAACAGGACAATCGAATGGAATTATTCCAAAAGCGCCTTTCTAATAATAGAAGCATTGTTGGATAGGCCCTTTCGGAATAAATTCATTCAATTAATAAAGTTTAATTTCCTCGAAACACATTATCACTTTAATTTCTCAAAATAAACATTCAATTCACTTTCATAGAATTACTCGAAACGGCATGTATTTGCTCGTATTTTGAAAATTTCTACTGAAATACTTTTATTCAAGCGTTTCTACCTGTTTTTAAATACACAAGTGTGGTTAGATTTTCCATGAAGATATTAGTACATATTTCTATTTTAAAATAAGTTTCATGCTAAATGCCGATCTATTCCTAGTAAAATGGGTCTTATGCAAACTTTATTTGAGCTGAAAATTCTCAAACCCGATTTTTTTGCGGCATGTTTGCGAAAAATGCGCTCATTTTTGACGGTGTAAACCGATTTTTCTTTTATGTCTCGTTTTTGTCTTGAATATTATTGTGCCATCGTAAGAAATTGCGCGCCATTATTATTATTATTATTATTTCTAAAGTAGTATATAAAGTGGTCAAAAGTTATTAAAGAAAACCTAGAATCTAGAAATTTATAACTTATGCATTAAATGAGAAAATTGGTGACCGTAAATACACAAAAGCCAAAACACTTCAATTTTTAAGCTCTGAATTTTGCTTGAAAAGTGGTCAATATTCACCCTAAAAACTTGAAATCGTATCGTGATAAAGTTACCAAACCAATGTGATTTTTTAAGGGCACTGAAAATTGCTTAAAATAATTTTAAATTCAAAGCTGTTTCACTCACAAGAGCGTTATATAACATTGGCCCCTTCGAACACAACGAGCACGTGTTTTTCCGATTTTCACTCAAAATTAAAAACCAAAAATTTAAATTTGAAATCGAAAGCGAAGGAATCGAAGCGAGGACTATGAACGCAGCGCAGAGTCGAGTACAGGACGGCATTCAAAAGTTGGTCGAAGATCTCGATAAGGATTGCTTGCGTAAAATGCAGGTTAAAACCTTGAAAGCGGCGGCAAAACTCACTTTCACTTCGCATCTTTTTCATTTTAGGCTCAAATGCATCGTTGTGCGGCAGAATGCTGCGAGAAACCGTCGCTTTCAATAAACGATGCACAAACGTGTATTACACGCTGTTCTGAACCGTTGAGTAAAGCGCAAAATTATGTGCAGTACGAACTCAATCGTTATCAGGTGATTGCTTCTATTCATTACTTTCTGTTTTGAATTTTTTTATTTAAATAACGATTCTAGAGTCGTCTCGAAAGATGTGTACATCAATGTCAGGATAGTATTAAAGATAAAATCACGCCTAATGCCTCGCAGCAAGAAATGGATGCGTTTAAAAAGCAATTCGAGCAATGCGCTCTCAAATGCGTCGACACCAATATCGATTTAATACCGAATTTATTTAAGAAAATGCGTGAAGTAATTAAAAGTGGGAAATATGAAAATCAATTAGTATAAAAGAGCTTTATTATTTAATATCGAACTTCTGTTTATTTTTAGAATAGATATAAATTTTCTTCATTTCAAAAATACAATTTTCCAATCAAAGTTGTTCAATAAACAGCAAACATGCTTGAAGATCTTCATAAGTATATCCAGTGAGGTTTTCTAAGTGCGATGGCCATATTGGATTCAATGAATAAATTCGTCGCGTGTTTGCGATGCAAGCTGCTGCCAAACATGATGGCACAAATTCATTGAATCTATGATCTGTAATCTTTTTTAATTAGCCTAAATTCACAAGTGCTCTCAACATCGTTTACCTTTGATCACGATATTTGAGTAATCTTGAATTGTTTGAGATATTTTCATCTTTAAAGTGTTGTAGTCATCAAGTTTTTTAATCGCATAACTATTATCGCAGATCTCGCTTTCAACTAATGCATAAGTTTCAAAGAATCGCAAAAATGTCAACAGAGTTGGCATTAAAAGATTCCATCCAAAAAATCGTATCATTCTCTGTTCCATTTCATTAAATTCGTTCATTAAGTGGTAAAAATTCGTGAAATTCGTTAAATCGGAAAATTTAAGAATCGACGGATCTCTTTCTTCTAGTTTTGCTAAAAAATAGTCAAAATTTGTTGGATTGTTAATGATCATAAATCATTAACTCACCAGCAATAGCGATTGAAGTTAAAGCACATAAATCGTAAGTACTCTCCTCTTCATCTTCATTTTTATCCGTGAAATAGTCAAACAAATAAATTGCCAAATGTAATACATCGGCAGAGATTTTTAGATCTGAAGTGACACAAGCCATATCTTCAATTTCACGTTCACGTACATTCAAGTGAATCGATCTGAATTTGAAAATAGAAATCAGGACGAATTCAAAACGAAAAAAAAAAATCAATTTGCTTACCTTCCTTTGTAAATTGCTCGATTTTTTTCTTTCGAACGCCAAATTCTATAAATATCATCGCGATATTCATCGCAATCAATCATATCCATTAAAATGCCTGTGAGATCAACTGAAAAAGAATAAATTTTTTCTCTAAATCTATTGTTAAAACGGTAGACAATAAAATGCATTTATTTCTTAGGAGATTATCGTGTTTAAATTAATATCCAAGTTAGCAACAATTTCACTCTTGTTTAAAGGTGTCTTAAAATTCCGAAGGAAATTATCGTTAGGAAAGCAGATTATAGTAGTGGTTTTAAGCTGTTTAAATATTTATTTTTGTTTAAGTGGTATTAAGGGTTGAAGGATAATGATTAGGGAGCGCATTTTGTGTGGTATACACAAACCACACAAATGAAAAATTAATAATGAAACTTAATAATTTTGTAATAACTAGAGTTAGTATAAATGCATAATTGCATAAAAAATTATTTTATGACATAAAGGGCGAGTTTTGTTGAAAAATGCATAAATAACAAAGTTTAACAAGTCGAACGCGTGAAATTTTACAAAAACTTGTGCGTTACAACCAAATGCGAAATAAACTATTTATTTAATTTCCAAAATATTTCTAAAACTAAATCATTTAGTTGTGCATTTATCAGCATCAAGGAGTGTAAATTTAATTCATATAATAAAACGAAAAATTCAATTTCAATTTTTGTGAAAAATTCAGTTTCTCTGTTCATTTTTAGCATTTAGTTTTCAATTATTTTGTTTAAGTTTTGATTAAGTATGCCAAAAATTGTTAATTCGACAGAAACGAAACAACTTTTACAAAGTTACGTAAAGAAATATGGTAAAAATATTTTAAAAATAGAAAATTTCATATTTTGTACAATTTGTTCTCAAAACATTGGAAAGAAACGTAACCCACCAAGAAAGTCGCAGGTTTAACAACATATAGGATTCAAGCTTATTCAAAAGGCGAAAGAAAGATCTCAAAGACAGCAATGAAAATTTTATCGGATAGATGACAAAGGTTCACTCCAGAAAATTTAGAAATGGCACTTATCTGTTATTGTAACAAATAATTTTTTGCATATTTTCTTGCATAAATTTTGATTTTTTCCTGCATAAATGCATACATAATTTTAATTTTTTATTGCATAAAAGTACTAAGTTTAATAATAACAAATAAAATAACGCAAAAATCACCCAGAAATGAGACCATACAAACCACAAAAAATCCTCATTTTTCCGAAAAACCACAAATTAATATCAAGTACTAAGCAAAATCATAAAAGACCTTAGTGCAGCATTTTTATGCCGAAAAATGGTCTAAGGTTCTAAATTTTGCTAACGATGTAAAAGACATGTTTGGATAAAACAAAAAATTGAAGGCATCCTTAATAGAACCATAGAAGAACTTCGATTTATTTTTATGAATTGTGCGTGGTTTGTGCAACAAGAAGGAACTAAAAAGTGAGTTTCGAGTGCGAGACACGGCTTTTGTTCTTTTGATAGGCGCGTGGCTTTCGCGCGATCGCATCGATACCCGTATTTCGTTTCAGTATATTTATATCTTTGATTTAGATTAGATAAATAAAAAGATTAAGATAAATTAAAAATTTTTTAATTGTTTTTCCTTAATATAAATTTTTATAATCAATAAACTATATAAACGAAAGAAGTTCTTATCTTTATTCTTTTGTGCGATAAATTAGAAAAGGAAGCGATTGAGTTTAAGTTTAGTTTTTCAAGAAATTGAATATGCGTCAAAGTTCACATTTCATAATTTAAAATATGGCGATTCAAACAAACCATATTGAAATCACCCAACAACAAATATTGAAATTATTATAAGTATTTAGGAACAATTATATCATGAGTTAAGAACATGATTTAATCGATTAACACAAATAAGGAAAAGCATTTAATGTCTTTTGATAAAAATCTTTAATTTGTACACTACAAAAAATTTCCATTGTTAGCTAAGAGTTCATTGTAACTTTTAAATTTCGTTTCATGCCACTTTCAGTACTGTCTTGATAAGCGCTTACCCAACTTTTTTGCTTAAATGCAAAATATTTTGCTTAATATAATTTGTTTATTTTGTTAATAATTTGCTTGATACTTCTTGCTTAATAAAATATTAACAATTTATTTATTTGAATTATTAAAACTTTTTAAAAATTATCAGCTCGCTATTTTACCTGATTTTATCTTTTTCATAACCCTACAATTTATTCATGCATTCTTGTTTATCGATTTAAGTTAATAACAGGCAAATGCAAAATTGTAAATTGCAAAATATGTCTCAATATTTAACTTTATTACTTATAAGATCGCACAAAAACATTTTTATTCATCTCAATCTAAATTCACAGGTGGCAATATTTTCGCAGTATTCAATAAGAAAATTTTAAATGCTAGATCAGAAGACTAGAATTCTCTATCACCACTCTAATCGTCTAAAAATGAAAAATTTACGACGCAAAATATGAAGCAATCAATCATTACACATAAAACGTTTTATAAAATATCATGTGAGTTATCATATCATTGAAAATTGGGATTCTCATTTTTCTTTTCATTGACAGTATTGCTATGCGAGCCTCTGTTTTTTCCACGTTCTATTTCATTATTGCTACGTAGTAAAGAGTTCATTTACAGTTTATCAGATTAAAAACTTGTTGGATTTTATTTGAAAGAATATCTTAATCAATTTCGTCGATTATATTTAATAATTCGTAATTGTTAGACTTATAAATTTATTTTTAATTTAAAACAGTGCGGATCGAGAGCATAAATTACATTTTTTGTCCTTCATTCTTAATAGTTAAAAATCGTAAGTCATTCATTTCGCCTTAAAAAGTTGTTCAAGTTTTAATATTATTATTATTATTATAGCAAAAATCGAAGTTCATTACTTTTGCCGACATTGTTTTTCTGAAACAAAATTTATAAAAACGTAAGCATTTTAACTTTTCATTTTTTCGATAAAAAATTACAAAGTTAATTCTCGAAAAACAGACATTATCATCATTATTTTAAGATATGTCTATCAACGTAATCTTCGTATCTACCATATTCCCTCTCATTATTTCGGGTTTAGATTTAATCTTAAAATAAGCGCACTTTGTGCACTAATCACCATTCTTTTAGAGTAAAATTAGAATATTGGTGCGATTTTTTTCAAGCATTGCTCTTGAGACAAAATACATAAAAATAAAATAAATAAAAAGCCAGTTAAAGCTTTATCGATTTATGCTTGTGCCAACTAATGAAGAAAAGTTTGCTGAAATTAATTCTAAACAAAAAACATCATTTGATTTAACTAGTAAAAAATTTTCTCTCAACCAGACATTCCAGGAAAATAATTCTTATAATTCTTTAATTAAAAATCAGACGCAATTTCAATACTCAATCTACTTGCCTGATAAAATCAAACGCTTTCTTATTAATAAAAAGTTACGCAAATTTAACGCAACTTTACCACGTGTTTTCTTGATAAAAGAGAAAACTAAAATTTCCTGCAAGAAACCTTTCTGTCTCATTTTTCTTTTGAATTTAATTGATTCGTTTTAGCACGAACATTGTTCTAATGTATTCAATGTTCTCAATGCATCCCCTCTAATCAATCGCTGTTTTCGTCCAAGGAAACAACGCGTAAAAGTTTGAACACTGTATGAATGAAAGAATTCAAGTGAGGAAAGTTTTTTTTATGAAATATTCACGTGATTTATGACTTGAATATGACGAAAAATAAAACGAAGGATATTTAGGAAATGTGACTTCAATTACTGTTTGAGTTGACTTCTTTTGACATTGCGAGGATAAATTCTATTTATTGCTTTAATTTGGTTTCATCCGCGAAAATAATCAAGTTAAAACGCACATTAGCTAGACATTTAAGTCTATCTCTAATTTGCTCAATTTATTTCGTAATTCTAATTTTACTTATTGATTCGCCCTTTTCTCCTTATTTCCTTACATATGTGGGCTCTTTACTTAATTCTTTGTCTTGGATTACATCGTAACTCATTCTTCATCATATTATTCATTCATTGACTTTTGCTATTGTTATTTAATTACAGTTTAATTTGCTAAAATCTCATCTATATTTCGCAATTACAAAGTTTTATATGAATTTCTTCGAATTGAAACATACGAAATGCGAGCGTTAATTTTCAGCTAGAATCAATTACGTTTAAAAATAATCATTAAGAAACGTTTTTCAAAGCCTTATCAATCAAAGAAAGAAATGTACACACAACAAAAAAAGTAATTAAACGAATGTGAATCGCTTGAGTATTCCGAGAAATACTTAAGCACTGCAAACAGTATTGAATAATAAAATTCAGTTAAATTTGATTCATTCATTTTGAACGATAAGAAAGAAAAGAAGTCGAGATGAATTTGAAATGTCTACTTTGTCTTCTTGATTGCGAAATAACTTTTTTCATTATTATTTATTAATTGAATATGAGAAACTTTTATTTTTTCTCTCAAAAAGGAATTATATCGAAGGATTTCAAAAACAGTAGCAAGAGTAAACGAACATGTTTTGAAACACGTACACACAACTAATTCAATATAAACTTCTAAACATCAAATGGATAAAATTAAGTTTTTTAGAGGACATAACGAATAACATTTGAGTTTCTTGTTTAACTGCTTGTTTTGTGAAACTACAGTAATTGAACCAAATTTCTAATTCATATTTCGGAAATGATGCAAATAAAAATTATTTTTTTAATTAAATAAATGGAATTTTGTAATTGAATATGCTTGAGAGAAAAAACTTGTGTTCGGTGTTTTATTACTCGATCTTTTACTTCATTCACAAAAACAAAAAGCAAGCATCATCTTCATTTTTCGCAATCATTCTGCTTTTCGATTAGAGAATAAGTGAAATTTTGTTTCGCAATTGTAAATTAAATACTTCAAGCTGAAATTTTTTAGTTGAGAAAAATTTTTCGTAAACAGATGAGCACGATGACAAGTAAACAACGTCACTTTCAAGAGCAAATAAATGAAAGTGTCAAAATTAGTAAATTTAGTAAACAAAAAACTTGTAGAAACAAAAAAGACTCAATTTTTCACTCTCAAAATATTTTTTCGCTCTCGAGGTGAAAGTTTAATGCTGAATTTATCGGGTTCATTTGAAAAAAGTAGTTTTCGAGGTTAATGTTACGGTGATAGCTGATCTAACAATCCTAGCCATTAGCGGAAAGATTTGTGTGTTTGATTCTTTATCGCTGCTTTAATGAAAAATTTTTGTCTTTAATATGAGTATTTATGATTATCATTAGCATAAATGCGGTAGGAAGCAATGCTTATGATGCCCTTAGAAATTTGACATGAACTTTTATTAAGTTTAAAATTTCATTAAAAATTAACAAAATAATTTTTTATGCGCACGCAAAAGCTTAAACACTTTGTGAAAATAAATCGAGCTTTCTTTTAAATTCAAATAGAGTTATCGAATTGACAACTCATATCGTTTCCTTACCTATTTCAAACCTAACCTAACCTTTTCTATGTTTGATTCGAAAGACAACTAGTAAAATATCATTTATCTCGAAAAAAAATGGGTTTAACAACGATTTCGATTTTTCTAGAACTCGGTTAATTTCACTAGAAAGTCACTTGAAAGTTGTGATGAGGATCTGTAGTTCACTCAAAGTATTTTAGGTGAAATTTTCAAAAATTATCAAGTTTAGAATTCACCAAATACAAAAACAACTTTTCAAGCATCAATTTATATAAAAAATTTTTATATTTAATAAATTTTTGAAGTTTAGTATCTGTTTTAAATGCGATCCTAAACAAATGAGCAATTAAGTAAATGCTCGTGTTTAAAAGTTTTAAAAATATAAATTTAACTATTAAATTTTTAAACTTACGAAAATGCTCACAAACTTCTGCGATTCTCAAGAAAAATCATTTTCACACTTATTTTATATTAGAAGATTAAATACGTCAAAATGACGTGTAAAAAATTTCATGTAAACTTTCTCTTGTTTGCCATTTCATTTTTTGCTTATTTCTAAATTTGAAATTACCAAAAAATAGAGGAAATTTTTGACTTATCTAACTTTTTCTTTTTATTTTTTTAATTTAAGTGCACTCACTTAAGAATAAAATAGAGTAAATCATTCAACTTTCGACGACCAAATCAAATCATATCTCGAATTCAGTTCTTGAGTTGAGTGCAAAGTGTATTTATAAAACATCTTCATAATTTTTCTGCTTTTTTTCTAATTTCCTCATTTTTTTTCTTCGAACAAGGTTTAATTGCTCAATGAATTCTAATTAAACTTTTTTGATTAACTGTCTCATCAGCGTATCGAGGGATTGTCTAACCTAAAATATAAGTAATCTTAAATAAAATGTTCATTGTGAATTGATTTTCGTCGATTTTATTCATTTTCTCGAACAATTAACTTCATAAAAAAGGTTTTTCGGGTAGGACGCTTTTGCTCGATCAGTGAATAGTTGTTAAAAATTAGTCTGTGTTTATATAAGATAAAAAAATGCATAAAGTAAAATATAAATTCATAAAATGATCGAGTAAAATGAGAAAAATATTTCTCTGGAAAAGTTTCAATTTTTATAGAGGAGAACACATAAAATTATCTTCATGTCGCAGCATACCTATCCCCATAGATTCAATGTCAATTTTTAACGAATAAAATCAATTCTCTCATAAGAGGCAAGCTTTTAGAAAAATCTTAAGAAACGTTACGATATATTTTCTATCAAATTTTTATTATTCGTGAAAATTATCAAAAACGGCGACAATCAACTCATAGCGAAAAAATGCTATAAGATCGTTTTTAAACATAAAAGATGTGATCACAATGAATTTTATTGCCGCTTCGAATATTAATTCAACTGTATTTTAAATTTTCTCACGTAATTTTATAAAATTTGTTCTCGCATCGCAACCACAGGCATTCCATTCGTGATGACAAATTGTGAAATAATTTTTGCGCTCCTTAACACTGACTTGAAGGCATTGAGTTTTCTTTTTTTTAATGATATCAGTAATTTTATACTTAAAACGATCGTAAATTCTAATATAAAACTTATTGCAATCAAATAACTTATAACTTAAACGCGAATTAGTGATTAGTGCAAAAGCTTTTTCTCTCTTTTCTCGATTTATCTAGCGATATCAAATTAAATTGCGAATTTCTAATCAACTTATGCAAATCATACACTCGAAGCAGCGATTACAGTCGAGAAATGAAATTTAAAAATTGCTTTCTCGCTATGTATGCAATGTAAGTTGGTTTATTCAATTTTTCGTTCAAAACGTTAATATTAATTATGAGAACCTGCATTTTTTCATCATTACACAGTTAAACCGTGTACAAAAACGTAACAGTTAAAAATGCTACTGCTTGACCCATTATTTTCTCGTTTTGAAAAATTGCATTCACGCTTAATAACTATCATCATTGAATTGAATATAATTCTTTGCTGTGCAGAGATACTCGAACGATGATCGTATGATGCAAGCGTTTACGCTTTTGTATTCACGTATCATGAGCTTAAACCTTAGGAAAGTCCCTTCATTTTCTAAATCATTTGTCTGTCTAAAATTTTAAGGACACTTTTTATCAGTTTCGTTTCTTATTTAAAAAAGCATCAATTCACACTCGACGTTAAATAAACTCTTCATTAACTCGACAGTTAATATAACTGAGCAAAATTAGTTAGGAAAAGTTCGACATTGAACTTAGCGATGGCATTGAAAAAATTTAATTTTAATACGCGTTTAGTAAATTCAATTGTTGTCGAAAAAAATTCCCTTCATTTCGCGGTCTTTTTTCAATTTTTGTAATACATTCTAATTTTAAGTTCAGACACTTCGTTCAATAATAATTTTTTTTTTAAATTTCTCGACGATAAAACACTCATTGTGAAGCTGAGACTAAATCCTTCTTTGCTGCACACTTCAAGGGAAAAAAGTCTTTGGAAATGAGGTGATTATTCTTTGATCAGAGAAAAATCGTGCGATGCAATTGAATTTAAGCTCTACAATTAGCTTACGGTGCATTAAACGCATTGAAGAGCAACTTGCGCAATTCAAATGATAATTACAATTTGCGTTTTTTTGGAAAAGAATCATTTTGTTAAATGGTTTGATTCACTAAAAAGTATTGAAAACGAAAATTTAGAAAGGTCAGAGTTTAATATGATCTGAGTTTTGTAGCGAAGCGCACATTTGAAATAAGTCAAATTTCAAATTAAGTCTAAATTAAATATTGACTTCAAGTGAACTCAATCGTTTTGAATTTGAGAAAAGCCATACGAAGCAATTAGCAAAAATATTGTTCATGTCAAGAGCAAAATCAGAGTTAAGATCATAATGAGTTTGAAAATCAATTATTTAAAGTGAGTAATTTTTTAATTTTATTCAAACTTTCTGACTATTTTTTAAATTTTGTTTTGAGACAAGCACTTTCGTGGTAAAAATAAACGCAATTAATTGTAAAAGGAAAGTCTAGGTAAGACTACTTCTAAAAATTTATTTCTTTCAAGGTTTTGATTTAGCTTTAAAGTGATAAAGAAACAAGAAAAAAAATTAATTTTTGAAGTGAACGTTAATCGCAAGATTTTATTTTGCCGCTTAAACCGCGAATTCAAGTGCTTAAAAACAACAACAAATACTAATGGAATGTAAAAATATCGAATGATAATAGTGTTTAAGTAGCTACAAAATTTAATCGAAAAATATTTGGGTCATTATAAATGCGAAATTCGTTATATTCTAGAATTGGCTAATTTTCTACTATTTCTGACTCGCAATTGAACAAGCGATCGCAAATGAAAGTGCTGCGAACACACACTTCGATAGCTGCCATACTTTCTCTTGTATTACGCAACAATGAAGAATAACTAATTTCTTTTTTCCAACTCGCATTCATTCGCATTTTCCACTTCGCTTTCAATTTTGCTAAGCACCAGTAAGCGTCCACCTCTCGACGAGCAAAAGCAGCATCCTATGATCAAAGAATTCGGTGCGAATGACTTTTCTCACGGCGAGATAACGCAAAAGACAGCGAAAATTGAAGTGATGGGAATCTCGATGAATGGAAAATGTATAAAAGTGTAAATATTTAACGAAAATAAATACAATTCCGTGAAAAGAGAAAAAAGCTATGCTTAAAATTGTTTTGAACTCTACAAACTTTTCTATCATAAAATTAGTTTTTTCTTTCTTCCTGATCTCTTGTTAAACTATTCATTAAAATATTCCATCGATATTTTCTAGTGAAAAAAGAAACAAAAAGAAAAAAATCGAGTAAAATTCTGAAAATAAAATTTTTAGTTTAAAAAAATGCAAATACTAAATTATTTACGCTCATGTCATTTATCGCTTTACAGGTGAATGAGTTGAAGTGAAGATTTTTCTTTTAGTTAGCCAATATTTTTTCATTAATTTTCTGTAACCACAACACAATTAACCTTCGAATTCTACATGAGCGCAAAGTATAATAATCAAGGAAACCTGTTGAGATATTTTTTCTGTCGTATAAAATACAGTCATCGACGTGATTGTGTTTGCTTTGCTTATCTGGGTAAGTATTAGCAGTGATTTTAAATGGGGGAGAGGTAGAGATTTTCGCTCGCCGCAGAGAGCATTTAAAAATTTTAACTTCCTTTAGCTCTATCTTTTAGCATTGAAAGCCGAGGGTTTCTTCGTTCGAATAAATTTTAATAATTATTCAAATTTTAAGCTTTCTGAATAGAAATTTAGTATTGAAAGTAGTCTTTGAGCTCTAAATTAAGAATTACGTTATTTAGATGCAAGGAAAATCTGTTTAAAAAATACCTGCATTTCTCGTTTTAAAATATGGAATTCGCGGCGAATACTTAATCAAACATGTAATCCCTTATCACTCCGCTTTTAATTTGCAGACGAATAGAGCGCATCAAAAATAGCATCGCTTTTAGAAATTCAAGTTTGATTCATTTGAATTTCACTTTCGAGAAAGGTTACGTTGAAAAAAATTTAGGTCAGAAATGAGTTTTTTGTTCTCTCTCGATAGAAGTTACGTGTCTCTCATCATGTATACAAGTTCATACTTTTGCATTATTTATTTGTTTCGCTTGTAAAAAACACCAACTTGTAAGCGTGAAAAGCAATGTAAATGCACGAATATCGATTTAAAGTTTTTTTTGAGAATAAGGTTCATTTGATACATTTGACATGCACAAGCCACTTTCACTCTCAATTTGCTATCCACTCGCTCTCCACTTCTTTTTCCCCACTGTCCTTTCGACCATTAGCTATCTCTACTTTCGCTCTATCTTCTCCTATTTTTCTCTTTGCTTGCTTCCCACTCAAATACATTGTATAAAAAACGATTGTGGTTGTTGGCTTTGACGTCGATCCAATAGCATTTCGATCATATGTTATCGGTTTTAGTATAAAAACTCGAACATAGAACACTTTTGTGCGTATTGCTGTCAAACAATCAGAGGATCAGCTTATTGTTTTTTAATCAACTTTACACAGTCTCATTGTTTTGAAAACACGTCTTAAATTAGATTCTTTAGACTGAATTTTTAATTTATCTTATCGTTGATTTTCGATCTTAAAGCCAAGTTTAAACAGAATTCGTCAACAAAAATTGCTAATTACTAACTGAGGTATGTATGCGTATTTTAATATTTTTGTTTGCTTTTATTCGAAGTTGAAGCCATTTTTTTGCAAAGAGAATCGCTGAATTTGTAAAAAACAATCTTAGTAAAATCACGAAATAAGTATTCTAAAAAGCAATTAAATTAAAGCGAATTAGCGCGATTGAGCGCTCATAATAAAGTGTTGGCAAACACATAAAGCGTTGCAAGCAATCAAATTACTCGGGTCTCATGACAATCTCTCTGCTTTTTCTCTCTCGTCATAACTGCTGAAACGTACTTGATCAATAAAAAAAGAGAGATAACGCCGACTTTTTTCTTCCATGCCTTTTCTCTATAGCTCTTACGTTGAACCGAGGAATGTAAGTATAAAATTGATAGCGAAAGATAACTTAGCTAAAGAAACTAGCCTCATGTGTTCTTTGCTTCTTTTTGACTATCTCTATGTGAATTTTCTATTTGTTCACTTTAACTTACATGCTTAAAATGAATCTGAAAGCGTTAATTCTTTTTTATGACGAAAAGTTATCAGGAAAATAATTCATCGATTGGCGCCGAGCTATAAAGCAAAAAATGGAGCATGTAGGTAAAATTTTCAAGTCTATACGTAAAAATATCTTTCCTGCAATATATTTTGTGAAAAGTGAATCTATATTATATATCCGAAAAAACTTGTCAAAAATTTGAATAATAAGCGCTTCAGAAATAATTTCAAAAGTTAAACTAAAAGTTTATTGAAAGTTTTTTATTATATTAAGAGGCTTATTCAAGCAAAATAAACTATTGCACGGAATCGCAAATTAAACATTTGTGTTTCTCTTGTACTTTTCTGTCGTTTTCTGCTAAGTCAAAAAAATAATTTCTTGATTCAAGCGAAGCTAAAGAATAAGAACCATAAAAATTGATTTCAGCAAACTTTGAATTCAGAGTAAAGTTTAAATTTTGTTATTATTATTATAATTCTAAAATAAGTTATTCAGGAAGAAAAGCTTATGATTTCTTTTACATTTAAATTACGCATAAGGACTTAAATAATGAAAAGAGTTTAAACGACTATTATAAGTAAAGTATGCAAGTGAGTAAATGTAAATGTACAACTCATACAAAAAAGTTTTGCTATTTCATGAATAGAATGTAAATAATTGCAAATCGTTTTCACCGTAGCTGTATAATCAAGTAAACGTAAATTTAATGTTTAATGCAAAATTTGATAAAAGCGGATGTGTTAGGCTAAGAAAGAATTTACATCTACTCATAAGATATGTGAAGTTTAAACTGTAAATTATAAAGAATCTTATATCACTTTTAATTGGAGTTCTTAAAGTAATCATAAAAAATGAAGTACTTTTCCATTTTTATCGGTAGAATAAAAGAAATTGGCAGAGAAAAAAAAATCTAAACCGAGTAAAATTAAATAATGTGGTGATGAAAATTGTGAGAAAAAGAGTTTTTAAGAAGTTTAAAAAAGAACGTTTTAAGTAGATATTCAAAGAACTTAGTTAGTTTATCAAACTCCATCGTCACGAGAGGTTTTTTGATGAGGTCATAAGTATTTTCACTATTTCCGAACTTATTTAAAATTGCTTAGATTTTTCCTACCTCTTCATTTCTATTTCCGATATGAGCTACAATTTATCTCAAACATGAATAAAAGTTGTTCACTTCTCGAAAATTCTACGCTGAGATAAAGAAAAAGTGGCAAAATTCATGATTGGTCGATTAAATGCAAAACGATAGTAACACGCAATATGAGTTTTAAATTAAGTGAAGTTTATTTTGTGAATGCAAAAACTTCCTCAGGGAAGAGAATTTAGTGGTATTTAGTGGTGTTAGTATGCGTGCCTGTGACGCAACAGCTTTTTGTACTTACGCTCAGTACGGCTTTTGCATTTTCACTCGCTTTCGATTGCCAACTGTGAATAATTAGCAATTAAAGTTTTATTAGTGCCGTACACGCGAAAGGGAGTCGATTAACAAAAGCGATCCATTGTAACTTTATTCGAATACAATTGACTTGAAGCTTACGACAGGATATTACAATAAATTTCAATACACCTACACAAACGCTCATGCTGTCGCTCTGTTTGTTTAAACCAAAAAAAATCAATTCAATTTTAGAGCAAAAATACCAGCAACTCTGTGTACATCCATGCGAAAAAGCAGAAAATGAGCGAAGCTTTAATTCCGATTGATTTATTTCGTTTATCGTCAGAGGTCTCAAATTCTCAGCGAATGCAACCGATTCCGACTATCGGTTTCGCTGCTTGCTTTTTGGCAATTAATTTTTTGTTCTCATTTCACTCATCGCTCTTAAATTAGTTACGATCAATCGGTTCGCAATAGAATCACTTCATTTCATCACTCTTGGCTTATCGCTATTCTAAAGTAAGCAATAAAGCGAAAAGATCAAACATTTCGCAAATTCCTTTTTTCGCTTTTCCATCGTTTTTAATTAATTTTTAATTAAAATAGCGAAACTGAAGTGACTTGTAACAAATGAAAGTGTTCAGTCGGATTTCCCCTATAATCCAACAACCGAAAAAAAGTTTTTTCTCTCGCTTAATTTTCTAGTCAATTTCATTTTAAAGCCCTACTCGCCGTCTGCTAATTTTCTAATTCGTACAATAGCCTTTAGACATCTCATTGTTAGCGTCTACCAGCAAATAGAAAGATTACATTTCGAAATTTTTCAAAAACGGAAAATTTCTTGTGTAAAAAATGAAAGTTTAAATCACCAGATAATGTCTAATTACTTAAAGTTAGATGATATATGTGATTGTACATATTTGCACTAAGTTATCGAGATGTCGAATATCCAGCGGTGAAAAATTTGACAAAATAATTTCAAAAAAATGTATAAAATTTTAAATTTTTCATACACACTTTTGCCACTCATTGACTCTTTCTATTTTGTCTCTTGCTGCTCTCTCCTCTCTCTCTCTCTCTCGCTGTCGCTCTCTCGCTTTTTTCCCCTATTCACATGTCTCACTTCAAAATTAATTTCAAGCGAAAATTAATTCGACATCGCCAAAGGGTAAATGAAGAAGCCAATTGTGGTTTAGTCATATAACATGCACTCTCGTCCGCGCTGATAGGCCCATTCTCGCTGTACGCGCACCGAGTGCGTTGAAAAAAGGTAACACCTCCGAATGGGAAACAACAGGTAGCGTGTATAAAAGCGTTTACATTTGCCGCAATAAGCTCAATAATCACGAACGCTGTGTATTCAAAACGCTTTTACAAAGTTTGCCTTTTCGCTTTTCGACAATTTTCAGTTAGAACTTAATATTATCTTCGCTCTAGAAAAGAAATCAAAATTATACGTTTGTTGATTTGAAAGTTCCGAATAATTATTTCTTTGAAAACTTTATTGAATCAAACTTTTAAGCAAGTTTTACTTCTCACTACAATTTTTTGAAATTATAACTTCACTAAGAAATCGTCTCGAGTTGCGGTGAGTAAATTTCAGAATTTCTTATTCTTTGACTTTCTTTGTTAGAATTTACGAAAAGTTTTGAGTTGCTAATTTCTATTTTAATTTAGCTAAGTATTTTTATTTAATTTTATTTATTTAATTTTTCCATGAATGTTGAAGAAGGCAGTTTAAATGAGTATCCGTTGATTAAACTTGATAAATAATTGTCATCTGAGACGAATTATATTTAAAAAATGAGAGTGAAATTAAAAACCCTATTCATTAAAGTTGTTCTAGGAATAAACTTTTCCTCTCTAATCGATACAATTGAGAATGATAAGAGAGCAGCGAAAGAGAACCGTAAATCGTAAAGAGATGGAGAGAACAAGAGAGGTTGATAGATACGTCGGGCATTTACCTTAGTGTTCTTACGTATAGTGTCACACAATTTTTACTGCTACTACGTCGAAAGCGACAAAAAACATTTCTTGAATTACGTAAAAATGTTAATTGAAAAGAAAAAAATTAACCGATAAAAGGTACTCCTGACCCCTGTTATATTATCTTTCGTGCGTCTCGATTTTAAAGCACATCGATTACTGTGTACTTCGAAGGGGAAAAAAACGGTGGTCCATATTAATATAAACACCAGTTCCGCTCATTTTACGTTTCACCTCAAATATGAATAAAATGCAAAAAAATTTTTTTTTTGTTGCTAAAATCGAATCACTAAGTTCATTTTAACATAAAGCGTGAAAGAAAGCAAACGCTAGAAGCGCATTTTTTCTTAATCAACCTTAAATTTCCTTCGTGCATTTTTTAACCGTGGTTTTCTTCTACTACCTACTATGCTGAAACGAAATCTTAAATCGAGTTTCCTTTTTTCTTACCAACCGTTTTTCGAAAGTTAATATATTTATACGAATATTATAAAAACATGACTAAATGAAGTGAAAGATAATCGCAAAAAAAATGCAAGTTTTTAGAGTTTCACTTTGTCATATTTAGTAGGATTCACACGGGTTATCAAATTTTTTGTGGGTTACTTTCATTTCTTGACGTAAAACGATGCACGTAAGCACACTATTGCGTCGCTCTCAGCAAATAACTTGAATATAGTGTAAAAATGTTTTCAAAATTTTCAACATTATAGAAAGCAATCAATAGAATGAGAAAAGTGCATTTTTACTTTTACAATTCTAAGATTTTAAATAAGATTATAAGATTTAGTCTCAGTTTGAGTGAAAAATAGAAATTGTAATGTAAAAAGCATTATTACAGGACACTTGTTTACACATTCTTTTGCCATTTATTTACTTGATGGTGCCTTTAGATTCGAGTTTTAGAGACAAAAAATAAAAATTTGACTTCACTTAAACTTTAAATTTTGTTTAAATTTACTAATTTATTTATTTGTTTACAGTGAAAGTTGCAATTTTTTAAACGAAACTCATTCAGTGGAGATGAAGTTTTACCTTAGAACTAGTTTTAAATCGTTGGTTTCAAAGCGAAATTGCTTAATCTGTTTATTGGTTTACATTGTGATCATGCGAGAAAGCGAAGCACGACCGGCGGATAGTAAAGCTCACGATTTGCATTCGGCTAATCGCTTGTTTACTGTAAGTCAAATTTAATTTTAAAAATAAGCAGACAATTTTAGTTTCTTTACATTCTTGGTAAAAAGCTTATATGAACATTTCATTTTATTAAAAAAAGATTCACAAACGACACAAAGAAACGACAAAAGCACCTTTGAAGAAGCCAAGTATCAAATTTAGATCTGTGCCAAAGGAAGAGATCACCGTCTCAGCAACAAGTAATGTTGTGCTTCAATGTGAAGCCGGTGGTAACCCGCCTCCAAAAATACACTGGCTCAAAGATGGTGAACGAATTGCACAGGTAGGTGTAAAAAATGAAGCTTAAAAATTTTAATTATTTAACGCACTTAATTCGTTTTTAGAGTGTTGATGAGTTGACTGGCGTTGAAGATATAGAAGAAGGCGATGTGAATGCTCATGGAGTACTCGGACTTAGTTTCACAAGATCGAAATTATATCTTGATTGCGTTCAACCACAAGATAATGCGGTGTACACTTGTGTAGCCGATAATCCATATAATCGAATCGCATCCAACACTCGATTAACGATCGTCAACTCGATCAACAAAGAAATTGACAATGAAGCAGCTGCGAGCGATAATAGTCTCTCGCTTTGTGTGTCGAAGAAAAATTATGGTAAGCACTCAGCCGTTGCTTACGATTGACATGATAAACTAATATTTCATTAATCTTAATTAAAAGGTTCGCCCGCAAGAATATTTATGTGGACGCACACTAGACTGGAAATGATCGGTTCAAGCGTTCAGCTTTATTGTCGCTCAAGTGGTGTGCCGCAACCGATCGTTTCTTGGAGTGGTCCAAATGAAGACACGACAATTATGAACTCGGAAAAATATCAAATTTTGGAGAACGGTGATCTTGTTGTAAATGATTTGAGCTGGGACGATATGGGCAGCTACACTTGTCATGTTCGCAATCAACACGACAGTGACAAAATATCGACATTTCTTTACCCTACTTTGGTAAGTTCACGCTCTCATATTCATCTTGTTTGAGTCTGACTAAATAATTGATTTTTCACAGCCTGAGGATAAATAATGTTCACAAATTATTGAATTATTTTTGTCCTAAACAATGCGAACGAACGTCGCTTCTCCGTACAAGGATTTGTGAGCTTAAAAACAAAGGTGGTTTTGTTTTCTTGTGCAGCCATTTCAACAAAGAATTGTACTTAATTTGATTTATTCTTCTCAGAATATTATTTGTAAAAAGTGTTTTCTCTCTATTCACTTTGTTCACTCATTTATATATTTTGTAAATTGTATTCATTTAATTATTCTTATTTTTTCTTAACACACACATTATTTTCACTTATTTATTATTTCAAATAATTTCATTACTTTCATTGTATATAATTTATATATTATTTAGTTTAATTTAGTTTTTAAAAAACACACAACACACTGAATATAGTTTTTGAAATATTCGTTTTCTGTGCGATTATAAAGCCAAAACTTTAAAGAAGAAATCAAATTAAAACGAAAATTTGAATCGAAATAAACGTTAAATTTAAAAACCTGTTAAATGGCTTTCATTTTGATAAGCGAGATAGAAAAAAAATTAATTTCAAATTCTTTTTTAGTTCATTTGCATAATATCTCTATCGTCCGTGAAAATTTTCTCTGTGTTGACAAGTGATGAATGAGTGAAATACAACGAGAATCTCCTGCAATATGAAAATATTTTTTTTTCGCTTCTAATTTAAATAAAACTTTTGCGCCTTAAAATTGTATATCTACCTCTCGCGCGCGCTCTCGCTCTATCCTTCGTTTTTGCTTGCGTAACAAAGTCGATCCCCGAAATAAGCAAGCGAATATTAGCAGTTTATTGAAATTTTAAATTTTAAATAAGAGTTATAAATAACAAAAATAATGTGCTTGAACATTAATTTAATTAATTTCGCAATCTTGTAATGATTTAAATCCTGCTGTTTGTGTTAGAATCAGCTTGTTGACTTGACTGCTTTGAATCAAAATTGAAGTGACTCAAGAAAAAAGGTTTGACGAAGATTACACTCAACTTGATTAAAAACATCACCGTGAAACTTTGTATTCGATGAAAAATAACTTTCGTGTTCTACTTGCTCTAATTCAATCGTCAAAGTAATTTGCCTAATAGACAATGGTAATTTAAGTGAAAATAGAAATTAATTTTGAAACGAACAAGCCGATGGTAGTTGTTTTCTACGCACTAATATTCGTTTTTTGATTAATTTCGAATTCAACTTGTTTTCATTTTCAACTATCATAAGATCACGTTTCAAATTTCATCACGTATAAAGTCTTGTCAATTTTATCTGCGCACTTTGCTTTTTTATGAGAATATCTACTTTAAAAGTATAAAACAGAATACAAGAAAAAAATTTAAAAAATAGTATTTAAATTTAAATATTCAATTATAATTCATTAATTGTACGTTTCCATAGCGAGTGGTGACGTCTGTTGCGGTGGTAAAAATATGCAATTGAAAAAGCTGCTCGCCACATTGCTTCAAGTACATAAATCAACATAAAATTCCAATAAAACTTAATTGCAAGCGATAAATCAATATTCTCAATTGATTGTTCTTTAGAAGCGTGCAAACATTCACATCTCTTCATGATTGCTGTCAAGAATTCTATTTGTTACATGTAGTAAATAATAAGCATCACCAAGGTTTTGCGTTACAAAACGTTTCATAAGTTTGCATTGAAATTTGAAACTTTATCTTTCTTCGAAACACCCTATCTCATCAATCGTCAAATGCAAACTAAAATTTGCTTTTCATTTGATTTTTTATCTTTACAAATAAGCGTAAAATTTACACTCTTTGATAATCGTTTTCTGTCTGAATTTTGTGCTTAGTTTCAAAAGATTGAATGGCAACGACGAATAAACACAAATGTTTATCGAGCGAAAATTTTTAGAGTCACGTACGCTAATAATGTGACTCTATTTCGAAAAATTATCAATAAATTCGAATCAAAAAGAAACGTTCAAAAATTGAAACTTGAACAATTTGAAATTGAACTCAAAATTGAATGTCAAATTTTTGCCTAAAAACTAATCAAATCTACTGGTCTTCAGATTTCAACAAAACGGTTTTGCTAGCTTCTCAATTTTAAAAAGTATTCGGAATATAAATAAAATATCACTTTGGGGAAGAAAAGGATTTCAAATAGTTAAGCTTGTTAAATTTCAAATATACTTTAATATCAACTTGTTTGCTAATACTCGCGTTCGAAATTTTTCTGGACAAAAGAGATTTCGAATTCATAAGTTTATTAATAGAAAAAAGCTTTTATTGGATTATTTCTATTCACAATCGAAATTAATTGACTTTCTTTATTTTTATCTATAAATAGTCTGAAATACAATTACTTGCAATATTATCCACATGAAACCATTAGGATTATTATTCGCAAAGAATCTTTCATGCTAGAACATATAAGGCTTTTTTTGCTCTAAATATAACACGGTAACAAAAGCCCGAAATGCTTAGCAAAAGCTTATTTTTGTTTTATTCGCAATATTAAATTTAAGCGATTGGTATAAGCGAAGTGTACACAGGCGATTCGATAAGAAGTCTATTTTAAATTTTACGCATATAATTTGAGAAAACGAATAAATACTCTTATTTTTTTATTTAAAATTCAAATTTTTAATTACAAATAAAATAAAAAGATTTTATTTTTAAATTAAAAGTTAGCGTATTTTCAATTTTTGCTTTTAAAAGTGAAAATATCTTACGGAGATTTTTAAAAAGTTTATAAATCAAAAAAGATAAAAATAAACAATTTTTTTGTGAGCTAACTGAATTAATCAAAAGACCTGACAAGACGAAGCGATCAGTATGTATGCTGCGATTTTATTAAAAAATAACCATAAAATCATAGAATTGAAAAATTGTGAAAAATTACATTAAATGCGTTTATATTTAAATTTAGCAGCGAATTTCATCATCTCATCTTTGAAAGAATCATTTTACAAATGAAGAAAAATTTGCACTTATTGAATGTAAATTCATGAAATTTATTGTTAATTGTGCGTGGATTATGTGACCATGAAAATTATTAAATAAGAAATTTAATTCATTGAAAGCATGACTGAATGTTATTTTAATTTTAATTTTGAAATGAAAGTAACAGCTAATTAAAATTGAACATTTAATTAGTAAAAATCTCTATAATTGAATGCAAAGAATCCAAAGAAAATCATCAAATGAATTGTGTGAATGAAATAAAATTATTTAAATTTCGTAAACTAAAATTTTTTATTTGATAATGGCTAATTTTAGAAACCATTTAAATAGCATTTCTTGATAAAATCTCGAGCAAATTTTAGATTGCAGTATTTTAACAACTTCTTGGTATCAAACTTAAAAAGTTTGTAATTTTGTTTATTAACATCAAATTTAGTTTTATTTGCCGAATACTTTTCATTTTGAAGTGTAGACATATGTCTTCGTCATAAAAAGTAGAGTTAGGATAAAGAATAAGAGAATTTTCAAAATTTTAATCTACATGATTAGGTCCAGTTTGCTGCGAGAAACTTATAATGTTAGAAAAAATGCTGTCTAATCATTGACGATACCTTTTTCTGTTTTAGTTGCTTGTTAAGCGATCTGATTTAAATTCGTGTTTCGTGTTATCTTTTATTACAATAAAAAAGAATTCATTAGTTTTAGGAGGGTAAAATAATGCTTTTAAAACAATTTTCATCAAAATCGGTTAAGTGGTTTCTGAGAAAATTGCATTTTTTATGTAAAAATTTGCCAAAAATTTAAAAATTTGCCAAATTTTAGCCCGGTTCCTATTTTCTGCTTTTCTTTTATTTTACTATATCATGTTTTGTTCTTTCAATATCCTTGATTTTGATAAAATCCTATTGCATTTTACAATTTTAAACCCAAAATTATAATTTTGGTACTTTCGAATTTTTTTGCTTGCAGGTGGTCATTGAGTCAGAATTTTTGTATTAAAAATTCTAACTCCTTTTCTTTTACCCTTTTCATTTGTGTTTTTCTTCATCTTTTTATTTTTCGGAGCTATGTCCATTTAAAGTTAACATGGAAAATAGTTTCTTGCCTCTAGCTCGTGCGCACGTACTTGAATCGGGTTGACCTGATGGACTTTTTTGTTTCTTTGATGATTTCTATCGTTTGCCACCGGTTTGGACTTTTTATGTCCATTCTGAATTTTTAAGCTCATTACCCCTTAAACGCCCCTCGTGCTCACTGTCCCAATTTCAAAATTTTAGGTCTCGGACTTTGTTTATCATATGTAATCCTTTAAATTGAACAACTTTCTCGTTCACACCATAAACTTTTATGTATTCGTTCTAAAATTATTGCAAAAAATAAGTGTTCGGATTTCAAGAACCGATACTTTACATTCTTGTCCCGCGTTGTGTTCTTTAGTCACTATAATTATTTTTAGCCATAAACTTGCATTTCGACATTGCTTGATCATCTAAGGATCGTGAAGGTTCTCTAATTAAGCGAGATCTTTTAATATTTTTAAGAGATTTTCTTTCTGTGCAAGATAGATCAAAGTAGAATGTGCTCAAATAGTAAAAAAGGTGAGTGTTTATCATTGCGGAATAGAAAGTTCTTAATGCTTGCTTATCAATTGTGATTCTTTTTAACATTTTGAGCTGAAATTCAGTAAAATAAAGGCCTAATATTTTGAGTAAATTAAAGAAGTTTAATATGAGATACACGTTCAATTTCGCAACCATTTAAAATAAGTTTAACGTTTTGAGCCTTCTTTTTTCTTAGATAGGACATTAAAAACTTAGTTTTTTGCGTATTGATTTTAAGCTTTAGATCTTCAATTTGTTTTTAATTGATGTAAAGAGATTCTTGAGCAACTTCAATACTTTCAGATATAAGTGTTAAATCATGAGCATTTTATTATTATGGACAAGTCGCATCGAATTTTTCGAATATAATATGCAAATAAAATGGGTCCCAGGCAGCTGTCTTGTGGCACTCCTAAAGTGAGCTCTAATTCATCTTCAAAAATTACTACAAATCTACCAATGATTAAGTTTATTAATGCAATTTTAAAATTTGTTGTTATGTTTTCCATGCAGATATCATCAGTGAGTATATCTTGATCAAATGTGTCAAATGCACTATGTAAATCTATAATTGAAACAACCGGATATTTTTGTTGGTTTAGCATTTTCGTTACAGTATCAACAACTTCAATCGTCGCGATTTCAGTGGATTTTCCAAAGGTATAGGCAAACTGAGTTTCATTATTAATTAATGTGAATTTAATTGCTATAATTTTTTCAAAAAGTGTAGTGAAAATAGACGAAACAGCAATTGGCCTGAAATTTGTAACCTCATTTGTTTTTTCACTTTTTGGAATAGCCACAATTCTTGAAGTTTTTAGAATTTTTGGTAATGATTTTCTTTGAGAAATTAATTGATTATAAATAAATCAAAGTGATTTTGACAAGTGGTCACAATTCATTTTGAAAACTTTTGTAGGAATATCGTTCATTCCTTGAGTTCTTGAGTTAAGAGATTTAATAACTTTTATAACATCGGCTTCATATATTATCAAATCAATCGTTTCTTCATTTTCATTTGAATACAACTTATAGTCCATTTTTTTAAATTTTTTGTAAGAATATTGTTTTCTTAATTTTCGAATTCTTCAAAGCACTTAATATGCTAGCTTCTGGCATCAAGTATTCGAATATGAGAAAACGGTACTTATGAATCAACAATAGTACAAAGTAAATAACACTTTAGCTGTGGATGAAATTAAAAGTAAAGTTCTGTTTGAAAACTTAATAAAAGATTTATGTATTAACAACAAAAATAAGAGCTAAAGTTGAAAACATCGTAGAAAAAAAGAAAAGTAATGACTTAGGCCATGAATTTCGTTTTGAGAAGTACCAAAATTTTGTGTGATTGGTGCCGAAAAATTATGGAAATTTGTGCAAAATTTTGTGCACAAAAATTGAATAATTTTATGCAAAAAGGAGCTATCGGCTTACGTTAAATAAATCTTGAGCTTATATTTTGATCAATATTTGTTTCATGATGTGTTATC